>JAOXYD010244897.1:0-16816 GCA_028565735.1 Pinacopodium congolense
ATATCATAATAGCTTATATAGTCATGAACAAATTCAGGTGCACTGAATTTTTTTATTGATTTATGTTTCGGATCTGATTGGAAAAAAAGTAGGAAGATTTGTTTGGCAGCTATTTTTTTATGGTATCTAGAATATCTGTGTCCCAGGACATAAAATATAAAAAATGAAACACGAGGAAGAGTATACCCTATAGTGACCATAGCAGTTTCCCTAATCGACTACTTATCATCATATCATAATATAATTAGCAATTAGCATTCCACTTTAAAAAAAACTACTCGACAGGTTCTTTTTTTCATATCTATATCCTCTTCTGAAAAATGAAAACTAAGACAGGAGTTTCATGGAAAATAGAGAACCGATGACTTACGCCTATTTCTTAGGGCGTTTCAAAAGTGTGACTCTATCTCTTAGTTAAAAGAGCCAATTTTTAATTCAATTGGTGAATTAGCCTACTAGAGTCCACTACATTTATAAAAATCTATTTTATTATAAAAAGAGAGTATATCATTCGTGTCTCTGTTACAACACAGAGAAACTAAATAGTTCCACTGAAATCCAATGAGAAAAAAGAATATAAGAATTTGGAGGTTGTACGCCAAATTTTCCTGGGATTGTAGTTCAATCGGTCAGAGCATCACCCTGTTAAGGCGGAAGCTTTGGGTTCGAGCCCCTTCAGTCCCAACCTAAGATCTGATCCAATGAATTGATCAATTCATCTCTCCATTTTCTGTGAAGAGGGGAGACAAAGAGTCAAATCTAATTCCTTGTAGGAGGATCCTTCTTTCGTTTCGCATTTCTCATCGAACAAATCAAGTCAAGGAATCCAAATGAAAATAACTAGTACCGATTGGTGAGGGAAAGACATATGTAGGTTGGTAAGGGGTATCAACATATTCAGGATTCAAAGAGATACTGTATTAGTCTGGCTTTTTTCGATTGTTCCTGATCTATTGAATAGAGTAGCCATTACTTTTTTTTCCTGGGAGCACATAACATTTTTTTAACATATACCATCAACACCAAGCAAAGAAACCTTTTCCCACAGGTCGAAGAGCTCCTAAAGCAATCAGTTCTAGAGAGTTTTTCTTAACTCCCGATACTCCGAATACGAAATCCTTAACAAGTGACGATGACCATTACTGTAGCCACCAAAGTCCAAGATAAGGAAGATTAAGAGCCTGGGGAACATACCTTTAGGGTCCTTTTTGAAATCATTAAATGGATCTTCAGGGACAACAGAGGATAGTCTCTTTACGATAGAATTGTACCTAAATCGTCCTTTCTTTCTAACAAGAATCCATCTTTTTTAGGCTTAAGAAAAAAGCGAGCGTGAACCAGTTGATCTATAGTTTCATCCCTCCTACTTATTAAAGAAGGAATACACTTTGGAATGTCAGAGCGGTTAAGTGACACTGGAAAAGGTAAAGGGAAATGAATTGTCTTTTCACTATTCCTATAATACCTCTGAAAGGCTACACCACAAGACTAACAAAGTAGTGTCGAGACACCCCATCTTCCGTTTGGTATCACAAACCCAACAGGTGAAAAGGTAAGTGGAAATACAACATTCTTTAGTTAAAGTTAAGTAAGTAAAGAGGCATAACTGAACCTTTGTTATCAGTCCAGCTATACACCCAACGCTTCCCAAGTCCCTACGCTTCTCTGAGGAAGAGCAGGCATGCATAGTCAATAAGAGATGCAGAGAATGTAGCTACAAGGAAGAATGCCCACTTTTCTTTGAAGGGAAGTCCAATCAATAGTCCAAATATCCCACGGACAGTTAATAGGAAAAAGAGGAAAGAGACAAGATCCCCTCATCTACTTTCTTACCAATTGGCCATCTGGAAAATCGATATTCGAATTTCTAGCTCAGCTTATGTGATTGATGATTGTTAGAACTGTATTTACCCGCTAGCAGCTTTACTAACATACCACCGACATAATACTAGAAGCAATATTTTAACAAAAATTCGAAATTGGCTTTTGCAAGCATAGGATTACAAAAGCCAGAGAGTTTCCAAATGCAGAGACCAACTCCTTTTCATCCTGATGGGTCAACCATTCAATCAAATGATATTGAGCATGTTTCCCATCTCTTCTTGAGAAAGAAGTAGACTATTTCGGTATAGGCAAACCCATTTTCTTCATCCCGTACTTGTTTCAAGTTCAAGTCAATGATCAACATATCTAAAATCTATAACACATGCGTCTAGAAGAAGATACCTCACTCTTCCTTGTTTAATTTGTCTAACTAAGAGGGATTGGTTAGGAAACCATATTTGAATAACATCCTAACCAAATCTCGACCGATAAAGGAACCTATACCGGAGGGGTAGTAAGAAACTATCAATTAGTTATACCAATGATGATTTAAATATTAACTTTAGCAGAACTAGGAAGACTTTAGGAGTATACACGATACCTAACTCCCCTCAATTGTAGAGAAAGTCAAAGTTTCAACCTCATTAATGACGAGGATTCGAGAGGCTATCATTAGCTTTCTTTAAAGAAAAGCTCGAGTGCCAACGACGAGAAGAATCATTTTACGAACTCCGTGGCGCCTAACTTGTCAATTACAGATTTTTAGAGTGAAAGATTGACTCCTAATTCATTTTTTCTATTACCCGTCGAAAAACAATTGAAACTCGCTCATCAGTGATGACAAGATCTTTTGCTTGAACTATAATTATAAGGCTCTCTGTGGCAAACAAACTAAATCGTGTGCGATAACCTTTCGAAACTACAACTTAGAGTGACCCACTTGTACCTCAAATCCAACTAACCGAAAGAGACTTTTTTTTTAATGTTTTTACTGAACTACTTACCCTATATATGATATGACGAGCTAAACTAACTGTTTTCTTTCTCTTCACGAGCTTATGTCAATAAAATAAGTCATTCTCACCTTTCTTTATACTAACTGTTTAAACACTATTATGATAGGCATTACTCGTAGTTCGTCTTTTCTCTGTCTTCATTCTAGGTTTAATAGACATTATAGTTCTGGTGAACCCTCTCCTTTACTTATGCAGCTGACTTCAGCTATTGACTTTATTTATAATGATTTAACTTATTTAAATTTACTGAGAATGTCTCATTACCAATTGACAATTATTAGGCATGAAATTTTTTCTGGTTTATACGATGTATCACCACTCAAATTTAAGCGCATTAAGAAGGAGAAAATTATGATGTTTTTAGTTATACACTACCAAATTATCCAGATATTATGGTTGGTGCTAGCTCTAATCCTGATATGCTTTATGTGGTTATGCCAGCTAATAAAGCAGATGAATTGGTTTTTATGACTTTATCCTATTTGTTATTTAAACAATGTGGTATCTCGCCATAAGACAGTTATCGATTAGAAGATCTATTTCCTTCTTTCTTTGATAGCATTCAACAAATGGGATATGCGAATAGAATGTATAAAATTGATTTACGTGAATCATTAAGAATTATTCAAATTAATAAGATTTTAGATAAGGTTCAGTCAATTGTTGGCAACTGTATTGTTAATGACCTAATTTCATCTTTTCTTTCTCTCCTTATCATTGGTGATGATGGTAAGGAGATCCCATTTGGCAGTATTCCACCAACAGGAGAACTAACAAAAGTAATATTTCATATAGTCTTAATGGATATCTTCAATTGTGAGTTTAGCAATAGGTTTCCTGGGATAGCATTTATTAGATTATGTAATGAAGTAATTATTTCGACTAAATCAAATGATGATGTTATCTTCGACGAGGAGGCAGGAAATGTGCTATTAGAAGATCTCAGTCTGGTTAGAGAGATTGTGTCTATCGGATCTTGTGATAAACCAATTTTATGTTATGGTTTCCTTATTTATCTCGACAATGAAAGCCATGTACACGTGTGCCATCCACATGACTATTAATTATTAAATGCAGGGCTAACACACAGTCAATTTCACACATACGATGTCAAGGTTTCCAACTTAAGAATAAATACTATAAAGAACATAACGGATGTTTACTCTATTTTGGTTTACGTTCATACTAATCCACACCTTTAGCGATGGTACTAGTTGTTTTTTTATGGTGCTAGTTGTTTTGCTTGAACGAGTTAGAAGTTGGTCTTTAAGCATCTCTTTTTTTTCTAATATCAATATAAGCGCAGCGAGAGGAGTAGTTGTTCTAACTTGGCCTGTTTTACTACTATGCTCTTGTCTTTCTTTCGTCCCGATAGCACTTATTTTATTCAAGATTGATCTTCTTCCTACCTATCATTCATTAGATCGCTTAGCTCTTAACCAGCAAGATGAAAAGAGCTAGCTTTTCTATCGTGCATCCATCTGTATTGGTCTCTAGCAATTGGTGCTCTCGTTCGCATTCATCTCTTGAAGGTCCTCCCTTGGCCAACTTCAATCTGGATCAGGCCTAGGATTTCTATATCTTCTTTCATTTTCTCCCCACTTTCAAGTCATTGTTAGGCAAACGTAAACGCAATCAGAGATTCTTCTGACTCAGTTGGAGAAAAGGTAGTGAAGTGCATAATTCTATATTTGGGCATTCTTTTGTTGGAGTGAATCCCTTACTTGGTCTATTGCAGCTCCTCTTCCAATTTGAGTGGGAGTTGGAACATAATGCTTGGTACAGTAACTAAACTTTTAAAAAATGTGGTTTTAAAACCACTTATGTTGGTCAGGTTTTTACATGTTGGTGTCAGCTTCTCCCTCTTTATTAGTTTTTTGTAAGCTATTTAATTTCTCTTTGAGACTTTGATTTTCTATCTGTAGATTTGTGAGTTCATTCCTTAGTGATTTGATGATTTCTTTTCCAATATTATTTAGGCAGGACAAATTTGTGACCTCGATAGGATGAGTATCAATCCAGAGATCACCGTGATATACTGGTATCCTTTTTGTCTTTATCTTAATCCCGAGCTTGAAAAATGTGTCTTTCTTGATGATGTTCAGAGATTGCCAATCAATTCAGAAGTTGGAAGAAACCAGTACTTGTTCTGTACGAGATGGGTCAGCGTACTATTCCTCAAGCCATTTTGGTTGGAGCATCTTTTTCATTGGTCCCTTGAACTTGAGAACATTAAATCCATATTTGTTATGAAGGAATAGGATTTCGGTGCTAAAAAGCATCATTTCATGATACTGGCCTCTAGATTAAATTGACCTATGACAGAAGAAGAAACCACTGAATTAGGTAGTGGCTGATTAAACACAATAGAGTCTATGTCCGTGTAGTAGCAGTCCTCTCTTGAGATATACAGGTACATATGGATCCTAGGATAGGTAGTAATCACAACTGATAGTTGGACAACAAAATTCTTCGATGGGTTCCATTTAAATGGGATGGGATCAGTTTCTCATATGATCATGCTTGCCTTTGCTTCTTCCTTAAGTGTAGCTGCTTTCTTCCCCTACCTACCCCCCTTTTTTTGCATTCTTTCGAAGCTTTCCAGGCTGTATGTGCTTTCGATTAGCTTTCCAAGGTTGTAATTCATTTAAATCGGCTAACTTTCACACCTTTAGTGGTTGAGCTGACCAAGAAAGTCATTTTTTTTCTTTCTTATGTTTTCTAAATGAACTTTACTCTCTGCTAGGGATCAGATCTTTCCTCTTTTTTATAATTTATCTTAACCCCAAAAAACTTAGCACTTAGGATATGAGCCCTCAAATATTAAAGAAAAGTAGCTTTGGTCTCATAGGGATCAATACATTGAGAAATGATACCTAAAAAGCGTCTATAGCCAATTACATAAATTGTAGCATATGCCGCCAACATCATATAAGAGGGATAAAAAAAGATTGATACTCTTTCTCATTTACATAAAAGTTAGGGCCTTACCTTCTTCATTCATGACCGAGTAAGATGTTGGAAATAGACTGAGCCTAATCCCTTTTCATTACACCCCTTATCCCATAAAGGCTTCCAAGGTCTTATTCTACTGTGAATCTATCTTCGAGGGTGAATTACAAGGTAATCTTTTGTCCCCTTTTCCCATTCATCGTAGAAAATCTTTCAATCTTTGTAACATTCTGAACTGTTCAGGAACATCACAACGAATAGAATGAAAACATTTATAGCTCCCACATAAGTAAGGAGCTGTGAAACATCTACAAAATGAGAGTTTTCTAAAATATAGGATAAGGATATACAAATAAAAACCAATCCCAACGATAGAAAAAATTGGGTTAGTAAATAATACTACTCCCAACCCCCCAATATCATATTGACTCCAAAAAAGATTAAAATAAAATCATATATTGATCCAGGCAAATCCATTGTGCATAAAATAATCAATCGAAAATAGAATTATTTTTTCATGACCTTCTTGACCCGACCAGAAATAAACTTAGTTATATTATATTCCTAATTAAATTAGACTTAAATTACTATAGGTAAAACTCTTAGGCTAATTTCATTCATTCTAGAAAAGGAGACTTCAACATTCTAAAGTTCAATTTATAAAAAATTATGAAAAAATTACGGATATATTAATAGATTTACAATTTAAATTAGGTTGCGATGCGATTCTCATCAACCAAACATAGTCTTTGTAGTTTTATATTTCGTTGACCCAGCAAATTGAAGGAAAAAACCCATTCCATTTTTGTCTCTTTACATCAAAACTGAACCCTAGTTTAGTAATTAGAAATTCCTCTTTAATCCAATTTGAATCGAAGTGAGTTTACTCAATTTTTTTAGTTGAATTCCAAATTGTTCGAATTGTATAATCGCCAATTACTGACATTGGTAAATGACCTAAAGCAATTTGATTTGAATTGAATTCGTGACAATCATAAGTAAAAAGCTCATATTCTTCAGTCATTGATAAACTGTTTGTTGGATAGTTTCCAAAAAATATACAGATTCCGAAATCAATACTGTAATTAAGCAACTCTTTCTTTCGAATATTAGTTTCCAATCAACAACAAGTAGATTTATAGGACATACACGAACACATACTTCACAAGAAATGCATTTATCGAATTCAAAATGGATTCGACTGCGAAAATGCTTGGATGTAATTCATTTTCAAAAAGGATATTGAATCATTACAGGTAAACAATTTTCATGGGATAAGGCGATCATGAAAATTTGAGCAATGTACCTTGTAGCTCGTATAGTTTGTTAACCATACTTCATGATACCAGTTAGCATGGGCAACATATCATTTTTAGTTATGAAAAATTGGATATTTGTTTCCTTCTCTGTGTTGAGACAAGCTGTGAATATATAAAAGTAGTAGTCCCTTATTTAAAGTGAAAAGAGTTAAGAAGAAGTTGTAATAAGAAATTATCGAGAGAAATAGGTAAAAGAAATTTCCATCCGAGATGGAATAGTTGGTCCATTCAAAAAGCTCAATGTATGGAATAGATATATTCCAACCGCCCATGTAAATAACTGTTACAAAGAATGAAGAAACTAATAATTTTAAATAAGAAGCAACATAAAATAAACCAAATTTGATACCTAAATATTTGGTTTGATAACCTGTTGCTCATAAGAAAGCCACTTTTTGGTTAGGGAAGAGTCTCTTTATAAAAAGATAGGGAAAGAATTTTCTCAATCCAAAGGGACATCCATTTCACTTCTTTTTCACCAAAAGAAGATTTGGATTAGGACACCCCATTTTGAGGTACCACACGAGTCATTGTCCTTGTAAATCATTACAACATATTTTGAATGAAGTCTCCTGCCCTTCTCTTCTTTTTTGTCTAGCTTCAAACTAAAAGTGATTGAATCGATGGGACAACTTTCAAAGGCTAGAATAGCTCTATTTTCACTAATTGAATGAAATGGATCCATACTCCATATAAAGGAACTGATAACTTGCATCATTTAGTAAACATTTTTATGGATGGGCAATGGATCTGATTGGTAAGCCACCAGCAAGAAAGCAACATATGTTCATACTTATTGCAACGGATTCTTTTAACGAGTGAACGAGCTTCATACCCTCTCTCATTGCTCAAGCGTCTGCAAACCTTTCTTTCCTGATCCTATCGAACCAGATATTGTATAATCTATTGAAAGCAAGCCAAAAAGCGGTATTTATTCAAAAGTTATCGTTGAACCCTTCGATTCTTCCTCCGATGAAGAAAATTCAATTTTCGTAGATCAAAGCGGGTATTTACTCTTACTCTTTCATGTCGAGTTTAAGAAAGAGGATTCATACCTTTGTTATGGTTTGAAACTTGAAGAAAAAAGGTAGTAGTTATTAAGAAGTGCTTGAGTTGCCCTGTCGAGTTCCTTCCATTTCCGTTTTTTTAGAGAAGGCTTCGAAAGGTAAGTAAACCCTGGTTACTTAGAAAATGAAAGAACTTTCCCTCCCGTCTGAGACCTGGTAGTCTTAAGTATGGACATCCCACTTGAACTCGCTTCCCCCAAAATCAAGTATAATTCCTAACCATGGACCTTATTTTCTATATACTCATTCTACTTCTCCCTTGAAGTCCTAGCCATTTCTATATCCAGGCGAGCTTTCCAGGGATTCGCTAGCGAAGATCTCCCATCTGGTCACCAAAAGTTGATTATATCCTTATTAATCTTCCTCTCTAAAAAGAGCTCTCTCTTACATGCATGCTCCTTTTTTCCCGACTAACAGCTGAAAAATAGGACTAATCCCCCTCCCTAAACTATAAAAATGAAAATCTTCGAGCCCTTCCTAGGAAAAATCAGACTACATTCTGCCCGATTTTGCACATAGTCCTCAAATTTGGCTTGGGAGCGGGCTAACGCTTTCATACATAATGAGATAGCTGCTAGTCAAACCTTCCCCTGAACGCTAAAATGGCTAATAGCATACCTTTCACTATAACCAACAAATGTTTGCTACCATATGTTTGCTTCCTGGCTTTTCCCCCGAAAGAAACAGAATCGAGAACAAAACTGGTTGTTTGTTAAAGCTTTGCTTTGTCGGCCTTCCTTCCTAATATCATTTTAGAAAGAAAAGACAAAAGCCATAAATAACCACCAACAGAGAGATAGAGATTGATCACTTTTTGGTCTGGACAGGGACTCGGATTAGCCTTACGCTCATTCTTGTTATTAGTCGATCTTTGTTTGAGCCTTCACAACGTTCTTTAACAAGGGGCTTTCCCTAAGATTTCTTCTCCAAACCTTAACTTGACTCTTTTTCCATGTCTGTTGGTGGATAGCTTATACTGAATTTTCCAATGGTTTACCATCGTTCATCTATTCTCAAGCACGTATTAGTCGACACCCAAACCCCACTTCTGCTTGATCGAATTCAATCGGCTTAAAACCCGGCCGTAAAAAGGCTTAAGTTTTCTACTAAGGAGTTGAAGAGGGGGGAGTAAGAGTTCGGTGAGACCGATTGAACTACATCCAATAATAAGCCTTTAATTTTCCATTCTTTCCCCGCTCATTCCTGTAGCATTTACCGTTGATCATCGATGTCTGAGCCTTACCCGATCGATACATAAAAAGATTCTCTAGTATGGAGGGAAGAGAGAGACATGTTCACTTAAGACAGGCAGTAGTATTTTCATTCAATAGGGAACTATTGAGAAAAGAGGGTTGCTAGATTGAACTTGAAACCAAGCCAATCGATAAGGAAACAGTTAATCTTTGACAAAGCAAACCAAATCTAGAATTTCATAAAGAAAGAGAATCAATTATTGCAGTTGTGGCGGGTTTAGCTTGATACTAAAAATATAAGTCAACTTCTTCTTGTTCCGAATGAAGGACAAGAAAGAAAATTCATACTTTCTCCTATCCATCTATCATTCCTCCAGCTCTTGCTTTTGCTATTCTTACTACTAAGGTTGCATTAAAAGCGGATTCTATAGCTATAACTTGCGTTACCTGCAAACTTCTTTTTCAGGTGTAAGGCGAGCAATAGGAGGGTTTCTTAAGCACCCTACGAAGGCTTAGTATGAGTTACAATTAATACCATACCTATAAATTAATTAATAGAGAGTAGAGAGGGTCCTCTTTTCTAGCTCCATGAAAACTAGGAAAAACTAGCGCTTAGAGTTCAATGGTAAGAGCGCTCCCCTAATATAAGAATTTATTAAGTATGTGTGTTATGTTATATAGGCTATTATTGATTGTTCAATCTAGTCATAGAACTGGGTCCTTGGGTATCACTTCGAGCATCGTTCCCCTCGTGGAGGACGTATAAAGGGACCTTGGTCCATAGGTGCCAAGATAAGACATCCTTAAGTGAAAACTTCCTATTTAAGTCCCATTTGTAGTTGGAGAGGGCATTATTTTTCCTTCCCTTCAGGAATCTTCTTTCTTTCACTTTATGTCTTTAAAGAGACTAGTATTCAAGACCAAACCCTATCCTTAAAAGGGGACTAAGATTCTATTTCAATTTCTATCGCCCAGTGTCTATGTCAGCCAAGGAAACGAACCCTATGTTGATTAGGATGGACACTCAGCCACAACAGGGGATTAACGAATTAACATTCGATCAACGAGCTCCGGAAAGACCCTTATGCTCTAAACAAACTGATCCACAAGCTCTATTGATTACAAAATGACTTTCGTGCAGGGGTAAGTGTAGCTATTGATTCCATTGACTGAAGGATTGCTGACATCTTCTGTGATGGAAGTCAAGGTAAATGCCACCAGGATGTAGCTTCACCGACTAGACAAAAATAACATTCAGGCATGATTAGAGGAACTGAATAGATTTACCAACTGTATCTTATAGCCACATTGATGATTTCCTCACTTCCTTCTTTTATCGAAAAGAGAGACTATAGTTTGACCAATCCACTGATAAACCATACTACAACTGGGGCCCACTCTCTGGTAACCGAACTTTTTACAGAGATTGCCTAGTTCACATCCGACTTTACAACCTTTCCAAAGTGTGTGCTTTAGTTTGATTCGTCCCTTACTATCATGGTGCAGCCCCATTCTTTATCGATTTTGTCTTCAAAGTCTAGCCAAAGTCTCAATTCTTGAACAACAGTACCTAATCTACCCTTCGATCTAAATGCAGAAGTCAATCCTCATAATAGAGTAATAGATGATGTCTTAAATAGATCTTTTCAGGGTATCGATAGGCGAGTCTTATATACACATGCTTTTCGATCTTTGACTTATGCTTGCGATATATAGATACCCTTTCTTGAAAAGCGGGTTCTCTCCCTACCTTAGTTGAAAGTCCTCCATAAAAACCGAACTTCTTGGAGTCAAGTAGGTGGTAGGGCAGACATATCCGTCAGTCAAAGTCGGGGTGACTCCTTCTATAAAATAATAATCTATTTAGTAAATAAAGATAGTATCTAAGAACCTTGTCTCGAATATGTGGCTACATTATTCCCTTCATCCACGGCTAGTACATCCTTTATTATCCTTTTTATATAAGTTTATATCGGGTTGGACAACGCTTTTATTATTGGAAATTAATCCTTATCAACATAGTCAGTGTTTCCCACGACGCTCTTATACTCCAATTTTCTGACTTTGCTATTTTCCTTTAGTCTATTCTAAGTTATAAGTCTTGTCTTTTGCTTTCCTTCTCTACCACATCAATTCCTTCTCTTTGTTTTCTTATTAAAGTTGCGCCCAGTCTTGATTTTTCACTTTCTATTCATGCATGGTCTATATCCAGTGGCATCCCATTTTTAAGGTGCTCCATTCGCTAGAACACTCTTCCTTTACCCTTAAGAAACCCTAAAGAAATTCATTTCCCTTCTTTCAGTGATTGCAGTTCCTGTCCTTTCCTTGATCTTTCTAGTCATCTGTGTGCACGCCTCAAGCTTCAAGTTAAGCTCCAAATGGAGGGTATGGAGCCGACATATATGCTTTATACTTGAATCTAAAATCAGAAACTTCAATTCTTGTAAGCGCCTTTAGTGGTTATGCTTTCTTTCTTTTTTTCTTCCAGCCTTCGAAGTTATAGAATGAGTTTATGCTTTTGCAGTAGTAGTCCCATCACCTTAACCTTTATTGAAATCAGGGACATTACCTTTTTTTGGAGTTTGTTCAGTCAATAAGTAGAGTGCAGGAATCCTTTTTGGGGTTTGGGGTTGTAGGCCAATATGTTTCAGTGCCTAAGACTTTCTTTCTTTGCTCCGTTCCAGCTGCTTTCGTGCTTGATGGCTTTTGATGAACCAATGATAGAGATCCTTAGCTTCCCTAATAGTTGTTATTCAATTCGTCATTGAGCTTCTAGTGGATGTCATACCGGGCATTCAGTCTTCAAGTTTAGAATGCATCGAAAGAAGACCTTCACCTAGATAGCCTCTTCTCGGTACTCAATTACTGGGTTTTTTGGTTCCTGCATGAGCAGTTGTTCAAAAGAGAGAGTCATATTGGCCTCTCGTATAGCCAGACTTTAAGTTTGCTTTATTGATTCATGGAATAGAGGTTATCTCCCTGAAAAAATGCCTTTAAAGATTTAAAGAAGGGCAGCTCTTTCCTTGCTTGTTTCTTGGTAGAGCTACGACTAGTAGTCTTCATAAGGTCCTTTGATCGCACTCTTTGCCGTTGAAGAGTCTGATCCATCTCCTATCCATCTTGGGAAAGTAGTGGAACTAATGGTTGGCGCCTCTTAAGCCTATGATTCCATTACTGATTAGTAAATACTTATCGTAGTTAATAGCCGGAATGCTTCTTGCTATGGCCTTGAGCTCATGTCTAGGTTTGCAAATACTTTGAATAAATAGTGGTTTGGTTGAGCTTCTACTTTGCTTCCTGCGGGCTTTCCCTTTTACTCCGTTTCAACTCATTTTCATTCATCGTGGGACCTCATTGCTTAATCTGATCCTATAACTTTGTTTAAGTTACATTCTACTTCTATTCATTCATAGGGAGGGTTCAATACTTCACTTCTTTGGAAAGCAATGAAACTAATAGCTGGCCTAGCCGGCACTTTATGCTAATCAAACTAAAAGTGAAAGTCAGGTTCTTTGAGTTGAATAGACACAACAGAACTCTTCCTCTCTAATAGGGGACAGGGTCACTGACTCAATTGAATTTTTTTAAGGGAGGGTGAGACTCTGATAGTGGAAGGGTGGTCCTTTTCATTTCTAACTCGAATGTTCAAGCTAATGTAATGGTTGTTTACTATAGTTAGAGTTTGCCTTGATGTCAGAAAGGTGTCTAGTTCAGAAGGTGCGAAAGAATAGCTATTCTCTTACTCGTGTCTTAGTCATAACTACTGCTACTGCTCGTAGTCATAAGAAGATCTCATAGTCTAGGAATTGCTTGCCCGAATCTACTTTTCTCTCAGTTTCTTTCTGTCTATGGGACTGGGTAACCAACAGGTTCAAACTCAAGCTTGCCATTCAAAGGAGTTTTTCCTGTCCTGTGCATTCCAACATCTTTTGATCAATAGTCCCCCTCATTCTATCCACTGTGAAATATAGCCTGATAGTAGTCGAACCTGGTTCAACTCTTTTACATGTGTGATCAAGGAAGTCGAAAATCAATTGACATAAATTGCTTAAAAATATGGTTGGTGTAATTTCAGTCTTTCCGTTTCTATCCGCATTGTCATCAGATCTGTTCCTCTTCATCAAAGGACAAGAGAGGAGGAGGCAGCTGACAAGAAAGAAAGCACAACAACTGTTATGTCACTGTTCACAATCCATATAGATATAGAAAGTGTGCAGTTAGGGAACAAGCAACGGATTGAACTTAAGAAAGCCGTTCGCTAATGCGCATCCATTTTCTTGCTAGGTAACTAGTCTTTACTTAACTCGATCCAAGCTTGACTTAGCTTAAGAAATGCCCAAAGACTCATATGCCTTTATTGGTTTGAGCAACCCAACTGGTAATTTTCGACAAGTCTTTACTTATTTTTATTGGAGGGTAGAGCTGTCAAAGATGAAAGCAAAGCAAATGAAATTTTCGGTTTCGGAGAATCAATAATTAGAGAATCAATAAGTCAAAAATAAAAAATAATATAAAAAGAGAACCAAAAAGATGAATCAAGAAAAGAAAGCATTTTTAAATACACTTTCAGATGTCCTATGTAATGATCTAATTAGACGGCGTAATCTAATTAATAATATAAAAAGAAAAAAATATCCTTCTCCCCTTATCTCCTCATCTTCCTATTTATAAACCACAGCTAACTTCGACACTTCCAATTTCCCATAGAGTCTCCGGGGCTTTCCTAGTCACTATATATATTTTTTTAATCTTCTTTGTCTGAAAATAGGGTTTGCTTTGCATCACCTATGATAATTTCTACCAATTATTCTTTTATTCATCAAGACTCACCCTAATCTCCGTCGAGATGATAGCCTTAGCCCTGCCCCATCATCTATATAATGGGGTTCGTCATTTATTGATGGATATTTCAAGATCTCTATTTCTTATAATTGAAAGAAAAAGAAGTCAGGCTATGGATATCATGACCGATCACCATCGATAAAAAAGAATCTTTCTAAATTAATTCGAGTGAGCGGGGCCTTCAAGCATCCGAAATAAATCGGGGTTATAAATGACATGGCATTCTTAATGCACTGAAGCTATAACATTTGAATTTCTTAACCATTCCATGTTCCCAAAATGGATCCTATCAAATATTTCACATTTTCTATGATCATCTCTATTTTAGGTATTCGGGGAATCCTACTTAATAGACAAAATATTCCTATTATGTCAATTCCAATTCAATCAATGTTATTAGCTGTGAATTTGCACTTTTTGGTATTTTTTGTTTCTTCGGATGATATGATGGGTCAATTATTTGCTTCATTGGTTCCAACGGTGGTAGTTGTGGAATCCACTATTAGGTTAGCCATTTTCATTATTACTTTCCGAGTCCGAGGGACAATTGCTGTAGAATTTATTAATAGCATCCAAGGCTAAACATGACTCCTAGATAATTACTAAAATATGAAGATCTCTTCTTTCTTTTTTATTTTAACTCGGTTGGCAAGGCCAGGGCCTTTCTCACTGGGTGAGCGCATCCGATTTCAAAGTCCTTTCCTAAACTACTTCCCGTTCAATTGCTAAAAGATGGAGATAAGTTTTCTAAATGAGATGGAGTTCCACGAATATGTAGGCTAGAAAGATGTTATTTGCTACTATTCTATCTATTTGTGCATTAAGTTCGAAGAAGATCTCAATCTATAATGAAGAAATGATAGTAGCTCGTTGTTTTATAAGCTTTATCATATTCAGTCGGAAGAGTTTAGGTAAGACTTTCAAAGTGACTTTCGACGGGAGAAGGAAGGCTATTCAGGAAGAATCACAGCAATTCCCTAATCCTAACGAAGTTGTTCCTCTAAAATCCAATGAACAACAACAATTACTTAAGATTAGCTTGCGAATTTTTGGCACCGTAGTAGAATCATTACCAATGGCCCGCTGGTTGCCTAAGTGCGAAAAGACCATGCAAGCTTTGTTATGTCAAAACCTAAATGTTAAGTTAGCAACACTTCTAAATGCTACTTCTTCCCATCGCATCCATCTTCAGGACAATCTAGTCACAGGTTTTCACTACTTAATGAGTGAAAGATTTGTCCCCAGGTGTACGTTGAAAGCTTCCATAGTAGAACCCATTCGAGAGGGTTTAGTGGTCTTAAGAATGGTTTGAGTGGGGGATAAGAGTTGTCACAATATAGAACCATGAACAAAAATCTTCCCGACAAAGTTCTTAACTATTAAATTCAACTCATTGAGAAAATCTATTTTTTGGTTCCGTCCGCAGTGTGTATTCTAGCAATATGGAGAGTAGCACGTCTACGCAATTTGACATTGTACAATTATAGAGAAAAGGTTGACAAAAGTGTTGCCGATACACTTAAAGAATAGATTTTTGATAGATTTTGGACCCCATATTTCAAAAACAGGGGATTCCAATCCCCTGTGGGACACGCCCCTTGGATTTATTAGAACGATTGGTAGTGCATGACCCTGATAATCTTTCTTTTCTCACTCAAATATATGACAGTTTCTCGAATTTTTTAGCACTATTTTAAACCAATTCTTTTTATTTGGAGGTTAAAGTAGGTTTTGATTTAGTAAGGAAAGTGTAATAGAGGATAAAGAAATTGATTAGAGGGAAGGCGAGGGTGAATGCGGAATAGAAGATTTGGGTTCGACTCTCGAGTTCGCGTATGAAAAAGGGTAAGAAAAAAGCAAAAACTATTTGTTTTAAGGTTATGATATTTTGATATGATGTGAAGATGCTGCTAAAGGCCTTTTTGCCCTATTATCCTAAGTGTGAACCTCACTCATCTACCGATGATCTAATGATGTTCAAAGTAGGCAATCTTCAAGCCCAAGCTTTGAAGTTTTAAAAATAAGAATGTTCTACTTTGACTTAGATGGGCTTGACTTAAACACCCTTCCTTTTCTACTCCGAAAACAATCAGCAATCGAGTAACCAGGAAAAGTCCTTGCCTTGCCACTATGAAGGAGGGTGGATCATGAGATTGAACTCATTCTTGGAATAAAAACCCCATTACTCTCACTGCAGATCTATTCGATCAACTGAGCAATGTAAAATTTGCCACTAAACTTGATTTGAGGTCGGGGTATCATCAAGTTAGAATTACTAAGGGAGATGACTCCCAAAGACAACCTGTGTTACTCAGTATGGGGCTTTTGAATTGATTTTATGCCTTTTGTACCTTGATGAATAAGGTATTTCATGAATATCTTAAGAAGTTCGTGGTGATATATCTAGATGACATTTTGGTTTATAATTCATCTCTGGAAGAACATGCGGCACACCTTAGACTGGTCTTCAACAAATTGTGTGAGAACCAACTCTACTTGAAGAGAGAAAAATGTTTCTTTGCCCAACAACGCATCAAGTTCTAGGGCCATATCATTGAGCCTGGCCACATTCGGATGGATTTGGGGAAGGTGAAGGCGATCCA
>JAOXYD010244908.1:0-30434 GCA_028565735.1 Pinacopodium congolense
ATAAACTCAAAACATTAGTGATTAAGCATGTTTTGTTATCATCAAAACCAAGATTGGAACCTCCCTTGGTTCAACAGTGTATAAAAAGGCTTACAAACTCTTAAAAAGAATGCAACCTTAAACTCACAAAATACTCCTTAAACTCACAAAATACTTCATAAAACCAAAACAAACTCAACTAGAAACTCATAAACTCAAACTCTTCACATTCTAAACACTTGTATAATTGATTTCTTTACTTTTAAATGATTAAAACTAGTGTAGAACACTATTTGTAGTATTTTCTAGGCCTGTTAACCATTGACCAACATCTTTTAACATTTATTCTTCATAATTTCACATTAATATTATAACTAGACAACTTGTACATACAGTTGACTAGTACAATTCATGATTGGTTTTCCAATTCATGACAAGTTTTTCAAACACTTAAACACATTATAATTTATTCCAAACCAACCCTAAATATTTCAAGAACATTTCTTAACTAACATACATTGAAAACACTTTCTTGAAATATTTTAACTCATCAAGAGGATTAATTTAAAACTTTACCACACAATTACCTCTTAATTATGTAACTTATATGCATACTTTAAACCGTGAATGTAATTATACATGAGTGAGAATTTTAACATACCAAAATGAACTAAGCAATAAACATTAAAAATTACAAATATAAATTTATATAAATTCTATCTTACTCTTCCAAAACTTAAATCTTTATCATATTGATTTCATGAGCTCCATATTGACTCAAAGACTCCATAATCAAATTCTTTATACTTCAACCATATACCTTTCTTTTAAAATCTTAAACACAATAAAAAAATTAGCACAAAGACACTTTTGTCATCATCAAAATAAGGTAGAACCTACCTTGATTCAACAATATCCTATTTTTTGATGAAAACAAAGCTACGCGATATTATAAAATATAAAGTTATAAATAACCACATATCACTTCAAAAATAATTCAAAAATATAGTCATACTCATGATATTGCAAACATTAAAGCTAAATCATTCCAAAAACAATATTATAATCATAACTCTAAAATAATTTCAAATAAAGAAACATAATAAGCATTAAATTTCTCAAATTTGATTAACTCCCACTAAATTTATCATAATTATGCAATTATTTGCATGATTTTAAATTTAACATAGATAAGGGGTTTAAACACTTAATAAATCCCCATAATTTGTTTAACTTATAATGCCCTACTAAATTCATACATTATAACCCAAAAATTAAAAAATTTCAAAAATTTTACTACTCCCCCTAAATAGATCATAATATTACATCTACCTCTCCCAGAAATAAATATGCAATATAAACAAACATCATCAAAACAAGAAAAGTCTCCAAAACATCTCTTATGTTAGTTATCTAATGGTTGCAGAGGAAGATGGGATCACTAATAGTGAACTAAAGTATAGATAATTTAAGGCATCAGTATAAACCATTAACATGTGTGTACAAGCTATCGATTCGTGCCTCAAGACGATCGAGTCGACATGTGGTAAACTCACAAAATGCCTAAAGATCGAATCGAATATCAAAAGTGTCATGAGGAGATGTAGAGGATTTAGCCTCATCATCAACATGTAGAGACATGGTATGGCTCAGAATTAACTCATCATCACCACTGTCATGAATAGGAGAAGGGATAAATTACTGCCATTGTGGTCGCATCATTTGATTATTTGAAGAAAGTAAGACTAGACTAATCAAATAAAGTGTTAAGCTCATATTAATCTTCCGTAAAAAGAATTTGAAAATGATAGAAGATGAGACCTAAAATAAGAGAATATGGAATGTTTTGATTTTTCTTCTTACTTAAGGAGAAGTGAACTATATTATGAAGAATAAAATCTCCTAGTTGAATTCTTTCTCCTAACATTTTGGTATAAAGAAACCATAAATCATCTAAACCTAAGGCTTTATAATGGTTTCCAGAAGAAAGGAAATTGTATGTAATAAACAAGTGATGGAATTAGGGAATAACATTGAGATCTCTAACATCACTAGGTTTTTGAGTAATTCCCTTATTACTAGTTAACTTTAAAATAGTTTAAACTCTCATAGGTATATTATGAGGCATCTTACTAATTTTAGTAAAACAGTTGTAAGAGGTGTAGTTAGAAGGAATGGTTGAACCTATAATTTCATTAATGGTGCCTCTAAATAAATGAATTGAAACACCTTGGACCTTAGAAACTACAAACTAGTAATTTCCTATATGATGTTCTCTAAGGTTGCAAAAGAATAAGAGAACATTGGTGGGATTAATCATAGATGATAGGATAAGAAAATGTTCCCACCTTTGATCAATAAAATATTAGATTAGGCCATTTTGTTTGTAAAAGAACAAATAAGAGGGAGAAATGGGTTGGTTTTTGTGAAGTTCTCTAAAAGCATAATCTTGGAATTGAGGAGAATTAACATCAAGGTACTCATCCCCTATAGCAATTAAAGATCTCTTACTCTTAGAGGAACTACCACCTCGAGTTTTGACTATGATTGAAAAATGATGATAGAATTTGAATGAACCTAAAGATAAGCATTAAGAAGTAAACACCTTATAAGGACTCCAAGAGTAAGAAACATTGAGTGTATCAAACATTGTTCATAACCAACTAACATAACCAACATAAAAGGATAGGAGAAGATATCTATGACTAAATGTCCGAATATATTTTAAGTATTTATATGCTTTTACATGAATAAATGATTGAAACATACGTAACTTAACAACTTAGAAACTATGAAATGATCAATTTTAATTCCAATTGAGCCAGTTTTGTCAAAATCCTTCTAATTAGACAAAATTTAGAAAAATCTCACATTTTAGACCTAAATTAAGGAAAATAAAAATTCAATAAAATCAAACACAATTGAAAGTTCAAACAGTCCTAATTGACATCTAATTAAACTTCTATAATGCCAATTAAAGTACATAGGTCTTAATTAATCAAAATTTTGAAATAGACTAAATTTTAAAAAAATAGAAAAATAGAAAAAAGGACATTCAACAAAATTGACTTCAATTGAGAGTGTAGATACCTTAAATTGACTCCTAATTATATTTTTCAAAGACAAATTTTACAAAACAAGACCCAATTAATCAAGAATTTGACAAAGCTCTAATTTATCATTACTAAAATTAGGAAACATAAAATTTGACCAAAAGAGATGCAATTGAATGATCGAACATCTTAATCTATCATCTATTTGCACTTATATATGATCAAGTTCATAAAAAAAACTTTAATTTGATTACTTTTGAAAAATCCTAATATATAGAACCTAATATTGGAGAAAATCAAATGACATTAAAAAATGCAATTGAAAGTTCTAGTACCTAAATTATACTCCTATTATATAAAAACACTTTCAATTTCAAACAATTAAAAAAAAAGTAAGAATCTCAAAATTCCCAATTTTGAAGCTCTAGCTATGCATAAAATCAAAATTGATTCAACGTATATGCAATTGCATGAAGTTGAACTTCAAACAAGCTTATAAAAGATTAATTGTAACCTAATTTATCACTAATTGTGTGAAAAGTTCAAAAAATGACAAAAATCCTAAATTTGGAAAGTTGAGGGATTTTACCAAATTTATGAATGGATGCTAAAATGAGAGGAATGAAGTGGGCTCTTGATCTAATTGAATTTGTCTGGACGACTGAGGCTAGATCGACCTATTTAACTTTGGTTAACTAGCGCGTCTTCAAAATGCACAGTTGCAACAATTTTAACAAATAAGACAAATAAAATTTAAAATGAGCAATTAAAGAAGTTTTCTTCAACAAAAAATATTGAAATACCTTTTAAACACAATTATTATTTCATTCAAATAATTAAATAAATCAATTTATAAATCACCAATTTTTCTTTTTGACATCTCCACTTGGTTCATCAATATGGATTGGTGATTGTTATTGCTCCACTTTTGGAGGTACTTATAAAATAAAATTCAATGAATTTTTTGAACCCACATCATCTTGGGTCTTTGATTGTTAATTGACTTTCTCCAACCATTTGAAGAAACATTCATATTTCCCAATTGATCATTAATTTTTTTTGAACATGTTTATAATATCAATAATATATGCAAAACGAAGGAACATATGACCTATATGTATTTCTATAACTATATCTAGGTCTAAATTCGTTTTGGGACCAAAATTGATAATTTTTCCTAGGTTGGGGGAATGTCTTTCTATCATTATACTTTTGTTGAGGGTGTTTCCTAGGTCTTGATCTATATATGCATACATAATGTCATTGCCTAAGTTAGATCCTACTAATGGATGCATTTTGATCAAATTATTGGGAAATATACGAAGATCAAATCTAGACATAACAGAATAAAATAAAATAAAATTCCTATGAATCTACTTTAACAAGATTTAATTTGATATATAAACAAGAAAAATAACAAGATTACACTAACTAGTTTTAAATTTCCTTGTTGAATCTTCTTCTTCTTGAATCCATCAACTATTTAGCCATTCAAACATTTGGCCTCTAAAGTATCCATAGATCTATTTTAAGGAGAACTTAAATCTAATTTGAAAGGAAGAAATGGTAATAATGCTAGCTACATTTTTCTATTTCTTTCTATTTATATGAAAATCTAATTGTTAATAACTTTATAATTTATCAAATTTGCAAATAAAGTCAAACTTTAATCATAATTAAAAATTAATCCTAATAAGATAAAATATTATATATTGATCTTTAAAGTTTCTAAAATGTCTCAATTAAATCTAACTTAAATAAAAATTTTCTTCTCTTTAGTAGACCTTTATATGTGATTCATTAGATTCATAATATATTAGAAATAATTATAAATTATAATTATAATTCACAGTTACAGTTATATAATTTAAAACTCCTTTAAATCCATCTTTAATTCTCTAATTAAATAATTTATAAATATAGATCATGATTGATTTCTAGTAACATGTCATGACTACTTATATATTAGGAATGTCAAAGTAGTTTGACTTAATCTGTCCATGCATGATCATGATATATAATTTAATCCTTAGACATCCAATATTCCATTTAAAATTAGAATATGGAATTAATGCCTACTCTTAATAATCCAATTATGCTTATTTTTACTAATTATTAAATGATTTATAGATGATATTTGCAAAAATAACCTTTTCAAATTTCAATTCACTTTGGCTGGAGATTCCCAAATTACTATTAACTAAGAACTGTGGAACATTTTCCCTAATTAGTTTAGGATGACGAATCCTTTATTGATTCACTTCACTATTTCCATATAGTTAACTACCGAATTGAACTACTCCAAAGAATAGATAATAAGTAGTATTAAAATATAGTAATTTCTATATGAGATAATTTTAATAATCTGAAGTCTAAGAATCAATTATATAACCATCACAATGAGGTAATCTATTGATACATAAGTAGTCCTCCATTTAAGATCCTCATAATAGTGCTCCATTTAAGATCCTCATAATCGACTTAGTTCAATGAACATATTCTCTAATAATCACTTACACGTTTTTTTAAATGTCTATACACTTTATCTATAAGATCGATTACTTTCTTTATAAGAAAGAAATATAATAGTTACTAGTTCAACCATTTCATCAATACCCCATTTCTTTATGATTAAAAATTAATTATAATTAACAATCCCAAAAAGATAAGGAATACCTTTTTATTGAATGAAATTTACATTGTCACACGTGTAAATTATAACTAACAGATTGTTTATATGGGTATAAATTAACAATCTTCCACTTGCATTAAAACTAATTTCCTAAGTATCTAATACTATAATCATCCATATATTGAGCATATCTCTTTTGAGATAATAACTTAGTGATAAGATCTATTAGATTCTCTTTAGTGGGAACTCAATCTAATGAGATGTCTTTTCATTCTATTATCTCTCAGATCAAGTGAAAATTTCTTAGTATATGCTTGAATTGCTAATGAGACTTCAACTCCTTTGCCTATGAAATAGCACTATTGTTGTCATAATACAGTACTATCAAATCAACAATACTAGGAATTAATCCAACTTCTGTGATGAACTTCTTAATCCAAACTGCTTCCTTTGTTTCCTCGAAAATTGCAATAGACTTAGCCTTAATTATTGAATCTACGATGCTTAGTTATTTAGAACTCTTTTAACTATCGGTAACACCACAAAGAGTAAATACATAATATATACCCTGACTATGATTTACTATCATCTTAATTAGATTGAAAGTTGGCATCTGGGTAACTTTGAGCTCTCAGCTTAACTCTTCCATAGACTAGAAAAACATCTTTAATTCTTTTCAAGTACTTTAAGATGTTCTTCATAGCCGTTTAATGGCCCTCATTAGGATTGGCTTGATATGTATTTGTTATGCTCAAAGCATAAGTAACATTTGGTATTGTACATAATATCACATATATGATCGATCTAATAGTCAAAATATATTAAATATAATCCATTCTATCTCTCTCTTCTTATGTCTTAAGATACATACTCTTAGATCGAGAAATCCCATGTGACATGAGTAAGAATCCCCTCTTATAATTCTCTATGATAAACCTCTTTAGTGCTTTTTTTATGTACGTAGATTGGGACAAACCAAGAAGCCTATTTGATCTATCTTTATAAATCTTTATATTAGTATATAGGTTGCTTCTCCTATATCCTTAATGAAGAAGTCCTTACAAAAAATGTTAGAAATCCTTCATTTAATGGAATCAATAGTTACACTTACCCCTGCACAAAAGTCATTTTTTAATCGATAGAGCTCTTGGATCGGTTCATTCAGAGTATAAGGATCTTTCTTGAGCCTAATGATCGAATGTTAATCTGTTAATCCCTTGCTGCTTCCAACCAAGGAAGAAAAAAGAGAGGCAAGGTAAAGTGCGAACTTGCCGATCAACCGATCGTAATGTACATTAGTAACCCTATGAAGTATCGCTCAAGCCAAGTAGGATTTTGATCTCCAAAGAAAAGCTTTACTCATTTGTCCCTACGGTCAAACTTATCAAGTTAAAATGTGAACTATATTTATACTTCATCCCTTCCCTAACAACCAACCTTGATGTAGATAGTTCTTCTCAGGAACCATTGTTACAAAGTAAGTAATGAAAATAAACTCAAAAGCAACTTACCAATCTAATCCAGTTGACATTTTTTGATAAAATCTTCTTAGAAAGAGGGACTTGGCACAGGTAGACTCACTATTTGGCTCACCTACAAAAATGAATTTAAAAAGGCTCTTCCTACCCTTAATGAAGAAGTCCTTAGATAACTATATTTTAATAGACTGGAGCATAGGTATGTCATTTTTAATGACCAATATGTCATCTACATAAAGCACTAGGAAGATGACCACACTCTCATTTACCTTTTTATAAATACAAGGTTCATTTTTATTTTTTATAAAATCAAACTCTTTGATTTTCTAATTAAAATGAATGTTCCAACTCCATGAAACTTGCTTTAGTCTGTAAATAGACTTTTATAACATGCATACTCAATTAGAAAATTCTTTGGATTAAAAACCTTCAAGTTGTGTCATATATATATCCTCTTGTAAATTTTCATCAAGAAATGTTGGTTTGACATCTATTTGCCGGATTTCTTAATCATGGTATATTGTTATAGCTAATAATATCCTTATGGACTTAAGCATTTCTATTGGTAAAAAGGTTTCAACAAAATCTACTCCTTATTTTTATTTGTAACTTTTTGCAACTAACCTTGCTTTGTACGCATGTATATTTCCATCCATGTTAATTTTTCTCTTAAAATCCCACTTGCACCTAAGAAGTATAATACGTTTAGGTGTATCCACCAGAGTCCATACTTGGTTAGTGTATATGGATTTTATTTCAAATTTTATAGCTTCTTGCAATTTTAAAGAATCAATGTCTAACATTACTTTCTTAAAATTATTAGACTCATTATCCATGAGTGAAACATTACCACTCCTTTTTTCAACATGTAAATATAATATAATAGTAAAACGATGTCCCTTACTGGAGGGTAGCATAATATGTGTTTTCTAAACCATTGGTTGTACATATAATGTATCAACTTGTGGTTCTTGTTCTAGTTGGACGTGTGTTTTGAGTTCTAAAACATCTCTAAATTCTACTTCACTCCTACTAATTTCCCTGAAAATAAATTCTCTTTTTTTGGACTGTATTATGTCTTAAGACAAACACATTTTATTCAAATGGATGATAAAATTGATATATAAAACTCTCTTTTAGATACCCCAAAAAATTTTTATTTATTTGATTTAACTTCAAGCTTATTAGATATTACACGCTTCATATAAGTGTCACATCCCTAAATATTTAAGTGTGATAACTTTATTCTATTATTGGTCAATATTGTTGATTTCTAACTTGTTTTAAGTTAATACCACAAGTAAAAGGGTCGTAAACTTGTAGTATAATAGATATCGTTCCACAAGGATTAGGTTTAGTCACCCATTGCTTTAATTATATTTTATCCAACATATAAAAACAAATAGCAAGAATTGAAAATTAAACAAAATAAAAACAAATAACAATAACTAAAAATTAAACAAAGTAAACAACTTATCAAATTGACGAATAAAGTGCAGTAATTTGGGAATTCAAGATTAAAAATGTAAGAATTACTTTTATCCTTATTTTGTTTCCATCTTAATTTATTTCAATCTATTAATCAACCAAGGTCTCTCTTTAATTAACTAATAAACTTGATATTTATAGATCTATTGAGTGCCAAATCTCATTGTACTCTCAACACAAATTTAGCAAGCTTAATCTATCATTTTATTGTAAGGTTAAGGCACAATAAATATCCCAAACATCATTTTATTGAATCAACAAATTAGAGTTCCACACAATAGATCAAAAAGTAACTCCTACAAAAGTATTGAGCCACATATAATGTCAATAAATCCATAACACCTATATTCTTCATACAATAAGGTAGAAAAGAGAAGAATGAAAAGAAACAAAGCCAAACTTACACTCTTTACTTCTCTCATAAATTGAAGAAATCTAAAAGTTGATGAACTCCTTGTACTCTTGATGGGTCAACTTGTTTTTCTATTTTGAATCCTTAAACCTAGTATTTTCCCTTTTAGGAAAGTTTGTTGATGATTAGTGGCGATTCTTAGGTTTTTATGCCCTTAAATATACCCTACATAACTCAACGCCTTCAAAAATACAAAGAAGATTCGTAGTTGAAAATCTGAGTAAGTCACGATCATGACTTTGCTACCTTAACTGAGAGTCGAGCAAGTCATGATTGTGACTCTTGTTGGTTACTTCCTCTCAGTCACCCATACAATTAAGATAAAAAAAAATTGCTCAAAATCATCACTCAACCATACTAAAACATATAAACCAAATAATAACATTAAAATAACAACATATTAAGTCCTAAACACATCAACACCACATAATAAACACTAGGAAAACTCAACTTAAAACTCAACTATCAACTTCCCCACAGTTAAACTTTGCTTATCCTCAAGCAAAAATCCAAATGCAAGGCCCACACACATAAAAACACATAATAATAATGGATGATAGTTTGAATGCAATCATGACAAGAGATCTCATAGAATTAGAAAAGCTAAGAATATCAATCATTCAAGAAGATCTAAAATATGCACTTATTTTATTCACTTCATGAATGTATATGAATTGAAGATGTATATTAATTACAGCATTACTATCCTATTCTTACGTCCAAGACATTTATAGGTATGCACTATGTCCAATTACAAAGTGGAAGGTAGGCCATTGTTAAATAATCACTCATGAAAATCCAAGATTTTGAAAGAAGAGATCTATAGGTTTCGCATTTTTCATTTAAACTTCCCATTTTTACATTGGTTAAGAATAGCCACCTAGTCTTTGTATGCAATGGTGCACATCTTTAGGGACACGCATCTGGTTGCTCAACTAAGTGATGTTCTTTTAGTAAACTTGGAGTGTCATTTGGCTTTTTTATGTGAAGGTTTATATCTTTAGGGGCACAACCCCAATTACTTATCTAAATAACAAATCTCAACTAGCCTATTAGCTTTACTTTTAACTCCATGTTCGTTTGATTTGATTCTTTTTTACTTTAGGAGTTAGCGGAGTAGTCATTGGATTTCTTATTTCATTTATATTATAAGGTTATGTTACTACTCTCTAATCAATTATTTCCATGGATGATAATTCATAATGCCTACCAATTAAGTCAAATTCTTAAATGAAGGGCATTCACACAAATGTCCAGGAAGTAATAAAAGGTAAGCAATAACTAATTAATTTACAATTTCAATAGAAAGACAATTACAAGTGAACTTCCTAAGGTCATATTTCTTCCATACTCAAACAATCTTGTTCCTTGTTAACCCAATTACCTTCAAAGTTATGCTATGTATGTATTCAAAATTCACACAAAAATGAAAAAAAATGCACAAAAATATAAGAAATGCATGTTCATATATAAGATGTCATAAAAAAATTATATAAATTACCACCTCCCCACACTTGAATAACATATTGCCTTCAATGTGGAAAAGAAAGCACAAAAAACAAATAGCATAACAAAGAATGCAAACACAAGACAGATAATGGGTAAGAGGGCTTATGAGGAGCTTGGAGGCGATAGAGTTGGGGAAGGGACTTGGACTCCTTTGGTGACAAAAAACTTCAACAGCTTCTTTGATTGATATTATTGTTGGGACGCTACTTCCTTTAGTTAACAAAGCTTCTTTCAAGTTAGCATTATGCAAAAGGGATCAATTTCACCATATATTTATAACTATAATTAAGAAAAGTCATTATCAAACAAGAACTAGTCCATAATAACTATACTCATCACATACATCACATCAAGATATACCGGTTAACATTTAATCAACCTTAGCATGATTTTCAATAGAATAACTAAGTTAGTTACATAAAGGCTTGCAAAAATTCAAGTGTGCATCTCTCAAAAAAATAATCATCTCATTTTCTGGCACCAAACTTAATTGAAAAATTATCCCCAATATTAATAATATAAAAAATAAAGTATACAGGAAGGAAAAGAGAACAGAAACTCCTCTGAAAAGAAGATCCAACATCACCTTGCATCCATTTGAACGGAACCTATAAAAGAACTCATAGCCACTAAAACAAAGGAAAACATCAAGCAAAAAAGCAACACAAATAAAATGAAAATGGAAACTAAATCCTACGCCCTACGACAAGAAAACAAATAACAAAAAATCAATGAGGAGATGGGGAAGACTCTAGAAAGAAGAGCGTTTCACTTGTATTCTCCACCCACTTGATCATATATACTTTAGCTCTCTGACCATTTACCTTAAAAGGGGTTTCATTATTTCTTTTTACCTCCAGAATGGACCATCCCACTGTGATTTAAGCTTCCTTGGAAAAAGCCAAAGACGGGAGTTATAAATTAATATCTGATCCCTACCTTAGAGTCTCAGTGTAAGAGCTTTTTATCATGCCATATCTTTACTCGCTCCTTATATAACTTCGAGTTATGATAAGCATACGATTTGAACTCCTCAAACTCATGAAGCTACATAAATCTTTTGACACTAGCATAAGACCAATCAAAGTTAAGAAAATGCAATGGTCCAATATACGTAATGCTCTAACTAATTAGGAAGTTGGAAAGCTTTTCCATACACTATCTTAAACTAAGAATGTGCCTATGGGTGTTTTAAATGCGGTCTTATATACTCAAAATGTATCATCTAACTTTAATAACAAGTCCCGCTTAGAAGCATTGGCCTTTTTTCTAATATTTTCTTTAATTCCTAATTGAAGACCTCAACCTACTCACCAGTTTGGGGATGGTATGATATAACAACCTTGCCAGTCACTTCATACTTAGCCAATATAGAATTAAACAACTTATTATAAAAAGGGACCCCCATAACTAATTATTGCCCTAGATGTGCCAAAACGTGTGAAAATGTTCCTTTTTAAAAATATAATGGCACCTCTAGCCTTATTGTTGGGCAAGGCTTTTACTTCAACCCATTTACTAACATAGTTCACTGAAACTAAAAGGTATTGATTGGAATATGACTTAGGGAATAGTCCCATGAAGTCAGTACCCCAATTATCAAAGATTTCACAAACTAGAATGTTAGTTAAAGGCATGTCTTGCTTCCTACTTATGTATTGAATAAGGGAGGTTCCAACCTTAGTTTTGATGATAACAAACATAATTATTACTAATGATTTGAGCTTGTATTGTGAAATTAAAAGATAGGTTTATTTCAAGGTGATTCCATATGTAAAGCTTGAAGTTTGAAGAACTAAGATGAAGCTAAAGGAAGAAAAAGATATATTGAAGCTATAAGACCTTAGTTAGGGTGTTTTGCATACAATTGTCACTTATTGTACAATTGACCTAGAAGCTCAACATTAATCATGAATTGCATGTAATTTCATGTTAAGTTGCATAAAACTTCATATCATAACAAATTCATTATTTTGATGTTATTAAATCATGTTAATTTGTTATATGGTCTCACATTATATCTTGAAACTTATTTTAAGTCCTATTTTATGCTAGCATTACGCCTGAAATTATATAGAGTTATTTCCATTCGGATGCTGCTGAGGTAAATGACAACTTGTTCTTAGCATAATGACGCCATTGTACGCCACGTATCCCATTGTTTAGTGACAACTCTAATGACTCCTTTTTTCTTCTGGAATTAATTCGAATGAAACCCTAAAATGTTTAAGAAAAAAAAACAAGCACCCATAAAAACATTCGCAACAGTCTCCTAGACCTCTCAACCCTCTCAACTCATGTTTTTATGCTCTCAAAGCAAGATTGATAGGCTAATCTTCTCTAATCTCTTCAAGTTGCCATCATTTATACTGTTTTATTTCTCTCATCCCTATCTCTGTTAGAATAAGTGTTTGTGAGTTTATTTAATCATAGTTTAAATTTTAAGTTGATTATTTTGATAGGTTAGAGCTTTATCTTTCAACTGCATTGAAACAGGTTTTGTTTGATCTGGTCTGATTTAGATTGTTTCCAAAATTCTGAAATTGTGTGTTTTTTTGTTTACTTAATCTTCCTCCTAGAGGTTGTGAGATTTTTGTTTTGATTTTTGAAAGATTATTTATTAGGTTTCAAGCCAGTTCTTTTCAAAGATACCAAATTTGTCCAGGCTTTTCTACTATAACTTTCAACGTGTTTCTGGGTAGTTTAATCAGTTCCTAAAATATCGAAAGAATTATTTTCTAATTTCTTAAGATTACTATAGTGTTTTTAATTTTTATTTCTAATTTTTTATGGTTATTTTAGTGGCTTTAAAATTGTTTTTCCAGATACACCTAAACTATCACTATTTTTCTGTGCATATGATAACTTCATGTTTTGGTTATCAAAGTCAGCTTTTAGTGTGAAAACTTATTATGATTAGTTTATTAATGATCTCAGGATTATTCAGGTATTTTTAGCTTAATTTTTGAGCACTTATATCTTCTGTTTAGGATCCAAATTTGCAGGCTATCTTAAACTATTCATATTATGTGCACTAGATTTGATTAATATATTTGAGCATTTAAATCATATTTTTTAAATTCCAAATTATTTTTTTCTATTTTTTTAAGTCCTTAGGATCATCATTAGCTATCTAACTATTTTTTATAGGCTTTTATAAGTGTTTGGAAACATTTTCTATATTAACCTTCAAATTTGTCCAAGTTTGGTTTATATGTGTGATTTAGATTGTATTCTCATCATGATATACGTTTTTAATGCATCAATCAGACATATTTATTTTTTCTAAGCTTTCATTAGAGTCATTGATCATTCATATCATTATTGAAAACATTAAATCCCTTAGATTGATTGTACTTCAAGTGAAAAACTTTCTTAAATGTCTTAGTACTTGTGAAGGGGTATTTGATTTGTTATTATTGGTTAAGTGTGTCAAAGCTCCTCTTTATCATATAAAGATTGGTCATAAAGTTTCTCATCACCTTAACAAAGGAAGATTATGCATCGTCAATTCTTCTCTTTGCCTTAAAAGATTCTAATTGTAAAGGTTTCTCTTTACCTAGAAAAATATTGGTCTTGTAAAGGTTACTCTTCACCCTAGAAGAAGATTGTATTGATTTCTTTATTTTATAAGAATTAGTAGCAAAAACAATATCTAGCAAGTAGTTGGAGAGGAGACGTAGCCTATCTTTAGGGTAGGTGAACTTCTTTAATAAATCGTGTGTCTTTGCCTTCTCCTCTCTCTCTTTCTCTCTCTCTCTCTCTCTCTCTCTTTACTTACTTCATCTTGTGTGTTATCTTTTTGGTATTTACTTACACATATCTTATTGGATTGAATTGTCTTTGGTGTTGAGTTTAATTTTATAAAAAAAAATTTAAGACTCAATTCACCCCCTTGAGTGTCTTTAAGGCTTAAATTATGTTTCCAACCCTCTAACATTGATCACAAGCTTGATAAAAGCATTTGCATCTCTAAAAAAGGTGGGCCAATAGATAACACATTCTAAGACTTTATGTGTTGTCTTACATGTCCCATAATATCTTCCAACTTCTCTAGAATGGTAATGATATAATATAGAGGCCATTTTTTTTCAAGAATGCAATGCCTAACTATCTCACCCATAGAAATCTTGTAAAATAATGGGTCATCCTATAGATAGTGTTTTACCTCAGATAAAAATTTCTTCTTTTGAGAATAGTAAAATTCAGAAGGAAAGATATTATCAACAAGGTACTTAACTTAATCTACAAACCATGGAGTGGCTACTATAGCCATTAGATTCTCATCAGGAAAGGTCTCCTTGATGTCCTTATTAGGTGCACTCTCCATGGTAGCTTCATCTAACCTCGACAGGTGATCAGTTGCAAAATTCTAAGCCCCCTTCTTATCCTTAAGTTTGATGTCAAATTCTTATAAGAGTAGAACCCAACGAATCAATCTTAGTTTAGCATTGAGTTTTGTCATCAAATACTTTAAAGTTACATGATTAGTATAGACAATGAATTTTGACCAAAAAAAATATGATCTAAACTTATTAAAAGCAAAAAAACTACTAACATCTATTTTTTTGTAGTGTTATAGTGACGTTGTGCAATGTTCAAGGTTTTGCTCACATAATAGATGATGTGAAAGAGCTTACCTTGTTGTTGACCTAACATAGCACCCACTGCAAAATCACTCGTATCCCATATCAATTTAAATGAAAGAGACCATTAAGGAGATAGCAAGTATAGAAGCAGTCATAAGTTTATCCTTTAACAATAAAAAAGATGTCATGCACTTATCATCAAAATCAAACACAACATCTTTTTCAAGCAGCTCAGTTAAAGATCTAGCAATTTTTTAAAAGTCTTTGATAAACCAATGATAGAAACCAACATGACCTAAGAAACTCCTAATGGATTTAACATTGTTTGTTGGAGGTAGTTTCTTAATGACATCTATCTTAGCTGGATCTGCCTCTATGCTTTTATTAGAGATCTTGTAACCTAAGACAATCCATTTTTGAACCATGAAATGAAAAATTTCACAATTACGCACTAAGTGAATCTCTTTACATTTAGTTAAAACCTTCTCTAAGTTCTCTAAGTATGCCTCAAATGAAGTTCCAAATACAGAGAAGTCATCTATAAAAATCTCAATGCAAGTTTTAAGCATGTTAGAGAAAATAGCCATCATGCCTCTTTAAAATATAGCTAAAGTATTAAATAAACTAAAAGACGTACGTCTATATACAAATATACCATAGGGATATATAAAGGTTATCTTTTCTTGATCTTCCAGAGCTGCCGAATTCTGTAAATAACCACTAAATCTATCTAAAGCATAATAAAAGCTATGTCCAACTAATTTTTTGATCATTGATCAATAAAAGGTAAAGCAAGGTGATCTTTTCTAGTAAAATCATTTAACTTCTATAGTCTATACTCATTCTCCACCCAGTTACTTTCTTAATGGCTATCATCTCATTATTTTCATGTTCCATAATAGAGGTTCCTCCTTTCTTTGGCACCATTTGTACAAGACTTATCCAACCAAAATCAGAGATAGCCCTACCTCATTTTTTACCGCATCCTTCATATGTGAGTTAAGTCTTCTCAAAAGCTATACCAACTCTTTGCTTCATCCTCCATAAAAATGCGGTGCATATAAAAGGAAGGGCTAATACCTTTGATGTATACAATGGTCCATCCAATGGCTTACTTATAGTCTCGAAGCACCCTAAAAAACCATTTCTTTATGATATCTATCAAACAGGAAGAAATAATAACTGCTAAATGTTCAGGTGGGTTTAGATATATGTACTTTAAATTTATCGGCAACAACTTAAGGTCAAGTGAGGGGGATTCTTCAATTGAAAACTTAGGCAATGGCTTGGCTGGTTTTTAGAGTGGCTTATGCGCTTTATAATGTGTCTAATATGCTTGCTCCAATTCAGCTCTATAATCTCCCTCTTGCAACCCCATGCCTATGTCTTCAAGCACACCTTGTGCTTCCTCATCCAATAATCCTGCACAAATAATAGAAGAATAATTAGTCTCAAAAGAATATGCATCAATGCAATTATAAGAGTCAAGCATGGATGCTTTATGACATCGAACACATCAAACTCTAGTTTTTCATCTTAAAGTCTCAAGATAAGCTTTTCATGCTATACATTGATGATGGTCCTTATTGTCATCATGAAAGGCGTCCCTAGAATGATGAAAATTTCTTTGTCTTTATCCATGTAAAGGATCAAAAAGTCCACCAAAAAGATAAACTTGTTCACCTTCACCAACATGTCTTCAATGACTCCCTTAGGATATGTAATGGATCTATCTTCCAGTTGGAGTGAAATTATGATGGGTTTGAACTCTGCCAATCCAAGCTTTTTGAAAATATAAAGAGACATAAAGTTATTGGTCATACCCAAATCTATTAAGGCACTATCTATATGCAAATCACAAATAATATAAAAATAGTAAAACTCTCTAAATTCTTAAACTTTGGTGGCAACTTCTTCAGCAAGATGGCCAAACATTCCTCATTAAGCTTTACGGTTGCATACTCCTTAAGCTTCCTCTTATTAGACAAAATTGCCTTAAAAAACTTAACATAAGAAGACATATGTGCTATAGCCTCATTAAAGGGAATGCTAATATGTAACTTTTTACATATCTTAAGGAATCTACCAAACTACTTATCTAGTTGTTCACCTTTAAACCTATGAAGATAAGGGATTCGAGGTCTTATTGGATTAGTGATAAGATCAACACATAACTTGGGACAATTCTCCTTTTCAGCTGGTTCTTCCTTTTCCTTGATGCTTGCTTCTTGACTTTCTCCTTCATGACTCTTCTCAACTTCTTCATCCTTCTGCTTCTCCTTAACAACCTTAATTTGTCTACCACTCCTTAATGAGATTTTTTTTGCATGATCTTTTAGGTTGGACTCAGTAATGCTAGGTAATGAAATCAGAGTCCTCTTCTTTAAAAACTTCGCAATTTGACTCTCTTGATTTTTCAAATTTCTGATAGAGGCTTCTTGGTTCTGCATCCTAACCTCAGTGTTAGAGATGTACTTTATAAGTAATTCTTTAAGATTGTATTTCTCTAGTAATATCGAAGCCTTAAATCTTAGAGGTGGTTGTCTCTGAACATTAGATGATTGCGTTTATACTATTTGATCATTTCTTTAGAAGAAGTTAGGGTAATTTCTCTACCCAAGATTGTAAGTGTTAGAGAATTAATCCCCTCTCTGCTTGTTGTAATTACCCATGTAATGGACCTCTTCTTACTGTTGGACAAATGGAGTCCTAACCTGACATTCTAAGGATAGATGAGAATCTCTACCACAGTGCTCACACATAACATAACTCCTCATAGTTTAGCTTCCTCATCCCTTGACATTGTACATCAGACTCTCCAACTTCTTTGTAAGAACCTCCATCTGAGATGATAAGACCATTGTATTATTTATTACATGAGTACTTGTAAGTCGTCTAGGATTCCTCTCTGTATGGTACTAAAATTTGCTTGTGGCTATCTCATCAATCAACTTATAGGCTTGCTCTGGTGTCTTCCTCATCAAGCTACCTCTTGCTGCTGCATCTATGGTGCTTTTAGTTGATCGTGTCACTCGTGTATATAAGGTGTTAAACTGTTGTCATGTAAAGAATTCATGACTAAGGCACTGTACCAATATATCTCTGAACTGCTCCCATGTTTCATATAAACTTTCGTTCTCATACAGGGTGAAGGAGGTGATTTCATTCTTCATCTTGGAAACCTTAGTGAGTGGGAAGAACTTGGCTAGAAATTGTCTCATCAAATCATCCCATGTTGTAATTGGTCTTGACTGTAAAATGCCCAACCATGCTCTCGCCTTATCCCTTAAAGAAAACAGAAATAATCTTAGCCTTACAACATCTTCCTAAACACCATTCTACTTAAATAAATCAAAAATTTTCAGAAAAGCCTCCAAATAGGTGTTCAAATCCTCCAAGTGTAATCCTTTGAATTGTGATGTCTTCACCATAGGTATGATACCGTGGGAAATCTTAAAATTAGCTGCTGTGATCTTAGGCCTCACAATGTTGGGAGTGGGTTGGTTATTATGGCCCATAGTTAAATCCATCATGGTTAACTCCATTCTCTCTCTAGGAGGCTGCATAATCTCTTTCGTACGTTGCTCCATCTCTATAGATTATGCTCTGGTCTCAGACTACTCTTCTCTAATCTCTTCTTCTATCTTACTACTCTGAGTCAATTTAAATTCCTTTTGTAACCTACGAGCAATTTTCTCAATCTCAATATCAAGCGGCAAACTCTTGAGCTTTTGATTACGAGTGAGTTTAAAAACAAAAGAAAATAATAAAAGCACTAAGAACAGGAAATAAAATACTAAGACAATGCAATCAACTGAAATAAGTAAGTAAACAACAAAATAAGAACTAAATCTAAAACAATCAGAATTGTCTAAACCTAATATCTCATAATTAGGATCCTTAGCAATGGCATCAAAACTTGTTGTGGTCTAACTCTACTATAATTTAAACTAATATAACCTAGACCAATTTAAAGGCAAGCGTACCTTATCTACAAGTAGTATAAAATGAAGTAAACTAAGTATCATTCCTAAGAGATACAAATGTAAGAATATCAAATTAAGCCACATGGAATTAACTCAGAGAACCAAGATTTTGATTGATGCAAATGTATAATTAAAACTAATGATGGTAAAATAATAAAAACAAAGCGCATCTCCACAATGATTAAGAATTAAGAATTCCAAAGGTAATAATTGATTAAGGTTTTGAATTTCAATAGATTGATCACTTAAAACGTGGGTGGAATGAATTAGGATCTACTTCACATAAGCAAGATATTACTAATGGTCATTGGAACATCTTATCCATTTTAAACTCAAATTACATACTCTAATCCGTAAATAATGTGGAATAAAAGGCGTAAAAATCAAGAAACCTAAATCTAAGTTCATTAAATTTAGGAATTCTCACATAAGACTCTAAGTCTTTATATACTCTTAGATTCAAGTATATTGCATAATTAATTTTCTACTAATTAAAACCTAATGTTCATGGAATTCTAACTACCTAATATTCCAACCTAGTTGATCAAGCTAAATTGGATAAAATAATCACTCAATGAAAAATAACATCCATTAGATCTGTTCTTAACCTAATACTCTCCTATCCTCAACCAAAGTAGATTACTCACACATATTAATCAATTTACATAAAGAATAAATCAAATAGAGTATGTTCATTGAATAATATACATAAAAAATCAAAACAAGTGGAAAAATGAAAATGACAAAGTTATAGCATAAAGATGGTTACTCCCTGCTATAGTCTGTCAATTATCGTTAATAAAATGCTCCTCCAAAGCCAAATCATTAAACACAATTGGAATAAAAGAAAAAAGGAAAAACCAGATGAAAACCTAAAAATTACGAGTGTTCTCTTGAATCTGATCATGTCTGCCCCTTTTTAGACGACGAAATTTGAGTTTTTATACTCCCTTGATGTATGTTAATGTTTGGAAGGTTTTTCCATGATGTGGACGATGTTTGCCCTTAATATATTCAAATACAATGCGTATATATAGTAAAACGATCCCCTTTTTAAATGCATAACAACGTCAATGTAGATCGCCATTTTAATCCCATAATCGGGCTTTAACGACAGTTCTTCAACTATTAACGTCATCGTTGAACAACTCCAACACCTTTTGTTGATTCTCTATTCTACATAATTTTAGTTGCATTTCTTCTTCAATTCTCTCCCAATTTCTCCAATATGCTCTAGAATCATTATGCACCTAAAATTATCAACAATTGCTCTCAATTAGAGTGGTTTATGCATTAAAAACGATAAAAACACAGTAAATCAATGTATTTGTAACTCTTAACATCTACCATTTAAATAAGTATGGAAGTCGGCTTCACTTCTCTTTGCCCTAGTTTCCTGAAAATAGATAAAGGTATCAAGTTAATACCTACTATTAAATCATTGAATCTTGTAACTTGGATGACATGTGGTTAGTGATAATTAAGCTACAACTTTTTGTCAAGGCTACCATTTGGTTGTCTTCCTAATTCCACTTATGGGTTAAAATATCCTAAAAAAACTCAACTTATTTAAACATGCTCTCTAGTATTTCCATAAAGGACAAATTGATTTGGAGTTTTTTCAGCTTCTCAAAGAACTTGGAGATTTGTGCATCCATTTAATATTGCTTAAGTCTTTGTAGATATGAGATTTTTGGCTTGTATGGAGGTAGAGGGACGTATGGCTTCTCCTCCTCTTTTTGTTCTTCTTTCACTTTACCTTTCTCTTTCTCTTTGATTTCATCCTTGGTGCTTCATCCTTGTTATTTGTTTTGTCCAATTGCTTGCCACTCCTAAGTATGTTGTACTTCAATTGTTCTCTTAGATTAACCTTTGTGTTGCTTGGAAAGCTCCCTACACTTCTAAATGAAAGGGCATTAATAAGTTGCTCCACTTGAATTTCTAAGTTGTTGATGGAAGATGTATGATTTTTCACTATTTGATCAACTTCTTCTGCATCCTCTTTTGACCTTCATCTTGACTTATGAACTTGGAACCTAAGACATCCATCAACGTATCTATCTTGCTCTTTAAGGATTGAAGCCTATCTTTTTGGAAATCGGCTAGGCTTTGTGGTCTCGCATTGTTACCTGCATTGTTAGTCCACAAGAGATTAGGATGGTTTTTTCACTCCAGATTATAAGTGTTGGAATATGGATTATTATTTCTTTATTTTCCTCCTATATAGTTCACTTAATCTACTCCACTAGTTTCTATAATGAAGTAATCAATAGTAACATAACTATCTTTCCCTTCTAACTCACACTTAAGTTGTATGATCTTCATCGAAGAGAAAGAAGCACCTTACTTGTTGCTTAATTGGTTAGGGAGGGCTGAAATTTGCACTTAAAAGGTTATCACTAAATCAATTAGAATCATCCCTTTTTACTCCTTAAATCCTTGTTTGCTCCTTTTATTCTACCATAGGTAGCTATTATTCACCATCTCCTATAAAAGGTCATGGGTTGCATCAATGATTTTTCTCATTAAATAACTTCCAGTTACTGCATCAATTATGCCTCTTGTATGTTGGATGACCCCATTGTATAATATTTGCAATAGGAACTCCTTTGGTAGATTATGATGTGGACAGCTCCTTTGTAGCTCCTTGAATCTCTCATGCCTCATATAATGACTTCCCATCAATTTATTGGAAGTTTATGATCTTCTTTACGATCTTTGTTATCTTAGTTAATAGGAAATACTTGGCAAAAAATGCTTGTGCAAGTTGCTCCCATGTGGTGACATTTTTTGAATTGATATAATTCAACCATGCTTTAACCCTATCCTTCAAGGTGACGAGAAAAAACCACATCTTGGTTGCACTTTCTAACAATCCCAATGTACCAGAATGTGTCACAAATCTTTAAGAAGTTTGCAAGATGGGCGTTGGGATCTTCATTTTCCAAGCCATAGAATTGCATACTAGATTGAAACATGTTAAATAGAGCTTGTTTGATTTTGAAGTTGTTTACTTGTACAAAAGACCTTGTGATTCCTTATTGATTGGCATTAAACCTAGCCTAATAAAATCTACAAGTGTCCTTTGTCCTCCTCCTTGTCGTCCTTCTTCTACCATATTTATTTAATTGGTCCCTTGATGCTTTACTCGCATTAACTCTCTTTCTTGTCTAGTTATGTCTAGAAACTTTTCTTCGATTAGCTCATTGGACCTTTTTGTACTCTTTATGTTTATATACCTGCAAATACACAAGAAAAAATAAAAAAACATTTAAATCAAAATAAACCAAATTGAAAAGGATGCTAAAACTACAAATCTTCGACAATTGCACAAAAAAATTATTTATTGCTCACTTGTTTTAAGTAAATAATGTAAGTAAACTGGTCATAAACTTGTAGTATAATAGATATTGCCCCATAAGGATTAGGTTTAGTCACCTAATGATTCAAGTTATATTTTGTTTAAGGCACAAAAATAAATAGGAAGAACTTAAAATTAAACAAAGTAAACAACTTATCAAATTGAAGAACAAAGTGTAGTAATTTGGGAATTCAAGATTAAAAATCTAGAAATTACTTTTATTCCTATTTTTTTCCTCTTAGTTTATTAATTCAATTATGTTTGGCCCTAAATATGTAAATACCTTACTCACCCTTTGTCAAGGTGTGACTAATTTTCCCTAGTTGAATATAATAGAATTAGTCTTGCAACCTCTCAATATACAAAACCTTTCCTAAAAATCTAAGTAGATATGAAGCAGTCTTAAAGGCAATCTCTTAATCCACCAAGATCTCTCTTTAATCAACTGATAGTTATATAACCTTCGTAGGGTGATAACGAAGCTCACTTTAAACTATACCATGAAATGTAGGTACACTTGCCTAATTGGTCTTAGTATTGTGTAGCTTACCAATTAATCTCATAAAAAATGCCTCATCAAAATGAATCCCATAAGATATACCCTAATGTTGGAAATATCCTGGCACTTGTCTTAAGGAAAGGTGACATATGGTATCTCCATTCCTAGAATACTCTAACATTTTTTCTAAGGATAGGTGTCAATCAAATATCATATGGGATATCCCTACTTTTTAAATATCATAACACTTATGACAAGGACAAGTTCCTAGCAATCAATCATAATCTCATATCATATATCCATGACCATTGAATATATTATATCCAAGCAAGAACTAATATTCTAATTTTCTTTACTTAATCAATCAAGGTTCTCTCTGCATAAAATTCATAAAGTCACCATTATATTGCCAACAACCAGTAATGATGCATAACTTATACTTTATATCAATACCATGCTATTTCCATATAAAATGATAACACATTATGTAAACATACTATTGCAATACTTATCATTACAATAGATGACCTTGAGTATAAATGTCCTAATTAACATCATGTCATCATGAAATTTAACAAAACATTTAATAATTACAATTTTACATGTATCTCTAAAATCTCACATTTTGAATTGAAATCAAAATTCATGTTAACATATAATACACAAAAATAATATAACAATGATACATCCTAGTTAACCACTTATTTGCTCTCTGTAAAGATCAAATCCTAATATATAGTTAGAGCTGCCACTCTTCCACTTTATCGCCCGGACCTAATTATCCCAAACTTTAATCAGACACGATTTAGACCAATAATAATGAAAAATTGACCCTATTTGTCTTATTGATTAGATTTCATTATAATTTGTTGTTTTTATGGTTATTATTTTGCAAAAATTCATTCCTTTCATAATTCCATAAATGGATGTCATTAACCCTCCAATTTTTACCTAATTCTTGATCTCAAGTGTAAGCTTACTATATTTCAGAACTCTAGCCATCTCAACATTAAAGTTTAACATTATAATCACCTAATATGTGTAATGCTTTGTACTTTGTTTGCTTAAGTCAACCATAATAACACATAAACTTAATTCCTCGCAAAGTTCTGCGTTCCATCATTCTTGAACTATTTAAAATAAATCACTATATTTTTAATCCATACTAGATCACGTCCTTATGTCTTGCTAGTCACATTTATCAATTTGCATTCCACTATCAAAAGCGCACATATGCGAAACTTTGCTTTATTGTAATGCACATTTTAGGTAGTTCATACTATAAAATTGTATGAATATTGCCCTATATTATCTAATCTATTGCATGGCAAGTTCATATAGTTATAGAACATGTGTTTCCTAATATTATATTGAATGGTTTGAGATTTTGGGTCCAAATTATGGAAAGGACTATATAAACATTTTGACGATGACGAAACCAAGAAAATACTAAAAAGTACCCATAATATTGTTGCCAAGATCTCCACTTACCTTTTAACATAAAAGTGACACTAAAGGAAAATTGTAAGGAATGATGAGAAAAGTGAGTGGCGATAAGATTAGAAGAGAATAATTGTAAAAAGGTTGGGAAATACAATGGTTTTTAAGATGATAATTAATAAAAAAAAGAATGATAAAGATGGAATTGAGAAACAAAGGTGATGGAAGAATGTTTAATAATGTCAGATGAAAAGGAAACAAAATAGGGAAAAAAAGAAAAGATTAATAGAGGAATCATTAAAATAAACAAGAAATGTTAGCTTTTGGGTGACTGATGGCAAAGGGAAGGGAATGGAGAAATTAGGGCTTTATATATATATATTTTGTAATTTTGGATGGGTTGGGCTAAATTTTATTTTCCCTGGGCTCTGTAAAGTAAAATGGATGTTACAGTCACCTAAGGAACAACATTAAAAACCTAGTATAGTAGGTGCCACTAGGTAAATTTGTCACACATAAAAAAAAAAGAGGACGTTAAGTAGTTAGTCAGATGATGAAAAAGGTTGAACTATAGGCATTAGCAACACGACCAACCACCAAAATTACCTGAGGTTAGTATCATTAGCAACATAGTAGGGGATCAAAAGATAAGCACCTCCCAAATCAAGAAGTCGTTAAGGAGGACACCTAAGGTTATGAATATTTTTAGATTTATGGAAATTAATAGACACAAAAAAGAATCTATAACTTTCATGATAGAGGCTTTAAGCCTAAAAAAATTTAATAATAACTTAAGGATCATTACTACTATGATAGCTAAATTACGAGATTAAGAGAATACTTATACATGGTGGCTCTATTAATATCCTATTCCATGATGGATTCCTAATGTTAGGACTACCTATCATTCAACTCACATAAGTTTTCACCTTCGATGGGTTTTGGAGGAGGGAATATTTATATAAAGGGAAACATATCCATCCCATTTAAAGTGGGTATGTAAACGAGACAAGTTATTAGCATGGTGAAATTTCATATAACTAAAAAGATATGTAACATTTTATTCCATTGTAAGTAGGCTTTCCCTATGTGCCATTAGAGCTATCATATGACCATATCACCTCTCAATGAAGTTTCTAATGGAGCATTGCATAAAGGTGGTGAGGGGGGATCTTTATAGTCAGATAGTGTTAGATGACATCATTAAAGGCAAGAAAATGTTCATCTCCACTCATAAACATACAAGACATGGAAACTAAGAGCACAGAAAAAGAGTAGAGGTAGGAGGTAGTAAATGAAAGAAATCAAGCTAGTAGTTGAAGTAAATGTAGGATGAATATTGTTTAAAGTGTGAAAAAGCTTAACATTAATGAAAAGGAAAACATAAGAACATTGTTGATAGAGTATAAGGTGTGTTATGTAGAAAAAGGCATAAAATAAAGAAAAAGTATTTGTAGGAAGTTCATAAATGGATCCTATTCAATATGGTAAAATTCATTACGTTGATCTGATTAAATACAAAATAAAAAAAATCTTCCAACAGATTTATGTAATACTATCTCAGCTACTAACAACTTATCTCATCTACTACTATCAAGTTATTTAAGTATTAAACTCCTAGATTTAAGGAACAACAATTGACTAGGTAAACAAAAATTTTAAAATTTAAATAAACATAAATTAAAAAAATTAGTCTTCCATGTATCAATACTCCTCTTGAAGACTTTTCTTTAAAACAACAAGGTTACTTCATAAATCTTTAAATATGATTTTTGGGAAGTGCCTTAGTGAGAATATCTATGATTAGGATTTCAGACTTACAATGTAATAATTTAATCTCTTAATTCTATTATACTTCTCTAATGGAATGAAATTTGATTTTAATATGTCTTATTATACCATTTTATACATGTTGCAATAGTAATGATAGATTTGTTATCACACATAATCAAAGTAAACTTAGCTTTCTCTTTCCAAAAAATCAACAATCAATTTTCTAAGCCAAATATCCTAATTTGCAACAGCAGCATCAGATATATACTTAGACTTAGTATAGATTGAGTCACCACTTCTTACTTTTTTAAGTCACATGAAAATAGACCTAATCCAAATGACAAAACATATCCAAAAGTGCAATCGTTATTATCATATCCTTGAAAAGTTCCATTTTTCTCTTTTTAAACAAAACACCTAATTCCCTTATATCTTTAATGTATCTCATTACCCTTTTAGTAGCATTAAGGTGAGCTTGGCTTAATGGATGCATAAACCTAAACAATAAATTAGTTGGAAAAATAACTTTAGATCATGTAGTGGTTAAATAAAGTAGATTTCTAATCATGCTTTAATAAATAGTAGAATCCACCATTAGTTTTTCATTTCATACAAATGGTGTTACAGTTAGTTTACGATTTCCGAAGATATTTTTTTAAGTGAGAAAAAAGTCCTTCTCCATTTAATAAACCTCCTTTCGTAAAAATTAATTCATCAACCCCAAGTTAAACATCTTAAACTCCCGATGCATTTCTTACTTGAAGCTTTTTAAAAGATGAAAATTACTTATTGTAACCAACATATCATCTGTATAAAACGAAAAAATCAGTTGCACTCCATTTTCTACATGTTTAACATACATTATAGTTATTTTATTAATCCTATTAAATCTTTGTTAGATCAAGTAAGAATATATGCTTGAATATTAAGCCCTATGCTTATTCTAATTCGTACAATACCTTTTTTAACCTATACACTTTCTCTTTAAGAATTGTAACTTCAAATCCTTAAGGTTGGTGCATATAAATCTCCCTTTAAAAAATGCCATTTATAAAGTCAAACTTGGCATCCAAATGAAACACAATCCATCCATTTTTAGCGACAAATGACGACAACATTCTAATAAATTCATGACATGCTACTAGTGAAAATATATCACCATAGCCCATTCCATCCACTTGTGCAAATTTCTTCTCTACCAATCTAGCCTTTTCCTGAAAATGGAGCCATATAGGTCTAATTTAGTTGTATAAACCTCATATGATACTAATAACATTCTTCCCTTTTGGCCTGATGGTGAGCTCCCATGTTTAATTTTACTTAATCATTGCAATATCCGTCTTCATTGAATTCTACCATTCTTCATGCCTAGAAACTTCAATAAAATCAACTAGTTTTAAAGCAGCCAAGTTTCACCTTCCATAAATATAAGAGAAAGAATTAGTTTTTTTTAAATAGAGAATCTGAATTTGAATATTCATTGCATTTTCATTCACAGTTGAAACATCATTTTCTGATCTTGAATTTTATTCTTAAGACAATATTATAGGTTTCTTTTCAACCAAATTCTTCTTATAGTTCTATAAAACCATTCATCTACTTCAACATCTCTACTAACGGTATTTTATCAGGCTTCAAATTATAAAATATATATCCTTTGGATTGAGTTGTATAATCCAAGAAGATACTTACGTTCTCCTTTTCATCTAAGTTGCTTCTTTTCACAGCTAGTATGTGAATGTATTGCACCAAACCAAAGACTTTTAGGTGTTTAACTTATGGTTTTATGCCAAACCAAGCTTTCTAAGGAGTCATTCCCTCAACAAATTATTCTGTGAGTCTATTTAGAAGATAGACTATTGTACTCATAACTTCAGCTCAAAAATTTTTAAATAAAATTTTCTTAATAACCATATATTTGGCCATCTCCATTATAATCTTGTTTTTCCTTTATGACACCCTATTTTGTTGTGGAGTCTAAGCCACTATCAATTAATGTTTAATATTCACATTTTCACAAAATCTCTCAAATTCATCAGACTTGCACTTCAAGCCATTCTTTAGCCTCAGGATCTTATTGTTGCACTTACTTTATTTATTTATAAAAGCCTTGAATTTTTTGAATGTAGAGAACACTTGAGATTTGTTACTCATACAATACACCTAAACAATCCTTGTGAGATCATTAATAAACAAGAGAAAATATTTGCTTCTATTGAGAGATAGAATGCTTTATTGGACCACAAGCAATAGTATGGACTAATTCAAAATTTCTAGTTGGTTTCCAAGCCTTGTTATGAGAAAAGGCTTTTTTATACATATTGTCTTTTTTATAACACTAAAAAACATCATTAGTTACATAAATAGTAGACATATTCAACACCATACCATTATCTTTATAAGCTTTAAAGGTTGTGACTATAGTTTCCAAACCTTTTATACTATAGCCATGCTTTATAAACTTTCATGCAATAAACATATTACTTATATACATTAAAATCCAATGGAAAATTTCATCCACATTCCCACATTTGCAGTTTCACATGCATGAAGATAAAAAATAGTGAACATTTTTTGTTTAAAATTAAAGGAATAATCTTTATTTAAGATCTTAGCCACACTCAATAGATTTTAACCTATAAAAGGAACATCAAGAACATAAAGAATGATCTTAGTACCTTCTTTAGCATGAACAACAATAATACCTTTGCCTTTAGTCTACATAAGATCTCCATTTCTTAACTTCACCTTGATTCTAAAGCATCCATTAAGTAAAGTTAACATACTAACATCTTTAGCCATGTGGCTTGCATAGCCATTATCGACAAGCTAAATGTTCGCTTAAGAAGGTTGGGAGAAATTAGTGACTATAAACAAACATTCCTAAGGTTGTGATTTGTTTACATTGTAGATTATTGATTTTCTTTATCCTTCTTCAATCTATAAATTTTTTTAATATGCCTATATCTTTTGCAAAATCCATATTGGTATTGAGGTTTACCTTTATGCCAATAATTTTCTTTAAGGTGATTCACTTTTTAGAAGTTTCACAGGTTAGAAAGTTACCCTTTTATAAGACTTTTGACACTGGCTTGCCTTTATTCTACTTGTCTTCATTAAATTTCTTGCCATTTTGACTATCTTTTTATTTCCCTTGTGCTTCATCAAGAATGCTCCTTCTATGTACTCTTCAGTTTTCACAGAGGTCCTTTATTCTTATGCCTATAACTTACTTTTTAACTCTATAATTGACAAATTTTTAAACTTATAAGACTCTTCAATTAGTGAAATCCGGACTCAAATCTATTTGGTAAGCTAATTAACATCTTTTCCACCACCTTTGAATCTTCAAATGGATCACCATATTTTCTAATTTTATTCATAAATGCATGAGCTTTATGAAATACCCCTTTATCATCTCCTCATCATTCATTTTTCAGATTTCATACTCTCTTTTGAAAGTTAGTAGTTTAACTATCTTTACCTTGTCACTACCTTTAAATTCGCCTTTCAATTTGTTCCATGCCTCCTTTGTAGTCTCACAAGTTAAAATTTTTATGAATATAACATTTGACATAATTGTATGAATACAAGAACGGGCCATATTTTGTTTGATTTGAGCCAGAGATGGATTTGTCCCTAATGGGTGGGGATCTCTTCCTATTTTTATTACTTCCTATAAATCATTAAGACTTATAGTAGCATTTCATTTTTACTACCTAGACTTGGTAGTTTTCTAATATGACAATAACAGGAATAAGAGAAAAAAATGACTTGTTGCCCTCTGATAATGATTCTTACGAACTCAAAAAATAACTCACAAGTGTTTATCCTTAAGTGTATAAGCTCACACAATTAAATTTTTTCATACACTTACAACCTTTAAAAATTGACTCTAATGCCATTTGTAGAAAAATGGCAAAACATAAAGGAAAAACATTCGCAAGAAGTTCAGTAATAGATTCTATTCAACATAGTGAAATTCATTACTTTGATTTGATTATATTTATTAAAAAAGAATCTCATCCAAGAGATTTATGTAATAATGTCTCAATTACCAACAACTTATCTTATCTTTTACCAATAACTTATTTAAATACCAAAACTCCTAGATTTAAGGAATAATATTTAATTAATTAAACAAAATCTAGGAGTTTACTTATGTTGTAAGTGTATTATGTTTAAAATTTATGTTTATTTGAATTATGTTTAATTAATTAAAAATATTTAATTAA
>JAOXYD010244918.1:0-16815 GCA_028565735.1 Pinacopodium congolense
AATAAATTTAAATTTAAGATTCAAATATTTAAATTCTAATAAGTTTCAATCTATTTTTTTGGATTCAATTAGAATTGAATATTTAAAACCAAATTATTATCAATATAAAAAGTTTATTAACTTAAAACAATTATTATTGTATTATTTGCATGATAAATATGTTTGTGTTACTTATATATGTATATATATATGTAATATCATAAATATTGAATTTGTAAAAGATAATCTATTTTGTTAATTTATTTGATTTTTAAAAAATTTAATTTAAAATTTTCATATACTTTATTAAAAGGACACAATATTTACAATACACATTTTTTAATTATTAAAATAATTCAATAGTTAGATTTAAAATCATTTAAGTCCTTATAGTTTGATAAACTATCAACTAAGTCCTTATAATTTAATAAACTATCAAATAGATTTTTAAGGTTTCAAATTAGTTTCATTCATTAGTCTAATATCATGTGACATGCCACGTGTTTTAAAATGTGGACATGCCACATGTTTTAAAATGTGCCACGTAGACATGCAGTTAGTTTATATAAGACAAAATTAATGGAGAGCTAACGGATAAAAATAATTTGAAACTTTAAGGAACTATTTTTTAATTTTGAAATTATAAGAATTTAATTGGTAGTTAATCAAACTATAAGGTTATTGAGTGATTTTAACTATTGAATTAATTTTGCGAAGAGAGAAACTCTTTAAAATAAATTTTTAGCATAAATTATTTTTAATTACTACAGGCAAGATTCTCATAAAATAGCAAAAAGTTCAAATTTCCCTTACAAATATTTTTAATATAATAATTAACACCCTACCATTTCCATTTTAAAACTTAATAACACGTACAAAATTTAAAAGGTTTCCATGTTTGCATTACAATGAATATTTGTTAAAAGGATTTTGTTTGGAATTTTCAAAAGGAAATAAATGTAATCAATAATTAATCTATTATCCACTTCTTGAGCATAATTGTTGTACTTAAAGCTTGGTGTATTCTTGAATACAGTTTGTGTACTTAAAGCCAAGTCCTTTTTGTAGACAGTTATGGTCAATTAATCAATATCTGTTAGTTGAAATGTGAAACCAATAAGTATCAAATTCAACACAAACATATCGATATCATTTGGAATGTAAACTTTTGAATGGATAAATTTATGAATTATGTGAAAAATGTTGTTTGAACGGTTGAGAGAAATAGAGATATTTGACAATATCCTATTACATTAAAATATTTAAAAGATAAGGGATTTGTAAACTCACGACAAGAGGTGGAGGTGGATTTTTAACAAATTTCTCATCGGTAATTTTTATTAAAGTCTTAATAACTTGATACCTTAAACCAAAATAAAAAATAAAAAAGGGAAGAGATTACTGCTGTAAATATAGTTTTTTTGTTAAAAAAATATAATGGCATCAAACTTGATTTCAACATAAAATATAGATATTGATAAAATCTTATCATTTCGCATCAACATTTTTAAATTTATAAATATATCAATTTCAAATACATATAATTCCAGTCAAGATATATTAAAGTGGCGGTCTCCCTTTGATTGAGTCATTTTTTTGGTCTTTCATCCTACTTAAAACACTTGCAAGAATAAATGGACACACGTCATATTAATATCCAAATTACGATAAAATAGAATTCAATTCAAACGTTAAAACCTACCCACAATTATACCTGAATACCAAAAAGAATATCTGGAATTTTCTCACAAGACAATGCCATCATCCAATGAAAGGGAAAATAAGCCTATTACATGATGGATGTGTGGAAACATATCAGGTCCCTGTGCATGTCATGCTGTAAGATATTTCACTAATCAAATCATACTCGCAGCCACAAAAACTCTCCGAAAGTCCGAAGGGGCGCCCAAAGTTTCTCCCAACCATGACATCGACCCCTACGAGACAAGACCCGGGAACATACGTGGACCAGTAGCTTCATGACAGTTAGTACGCGCTTCCTAACACAGCATCACACGTTAAGTGGTTGATCAACGTAGAGACGGCTTAATTTAATTGTCATTACCAAATGATATGGGAGTACATATATCATGGATGTGGAAGTTTGGTCTCGTGGGGTTTGTTCGTCATTAACTTATTAATTACGTGTCTCTAACACAGAAGATTTATGTCCCTACAAATTGACAAATTTAACGTTAAAAAACTAGAAAGTCTGATGCTTGGTGGCAACGGCTTACGGGGTTGCTTACAACATTTGCAGCTAATGTTCCTCGAGTTCACATTATGTGGGAACAAAGGAATGTGATTAGCGAGCTAGAAACGACATCCTGCTGGCCTGTTGCAACGATTGCAATCTCCTTGCTATGATATTGAAAAAACTTGTTCCTGGCCGTGAAACTAGCTACGAATTTGTCAACTTTTCGACTGATTATTGTGTATGAATGTTTATCCAAGTCGTGCTAAGCGACAAAATCTTTTTTTGGCGACATCTACGATTTTTATATCGCTGCCATTTACGGCTTTGGAAGCAAGCAGCACTTCACAAGAAGTTACGAGCTAAACATTTGATTTTAATTGCAACTTTTCTTCTTAAATAAATTTAAGGACGTTTTGATACAGGATTATTTGTACTGCAAGACCAAACTACATTGCAAAGTAAGATTTAATAAATAATCGTCAACAAATAAATTCTTAAAAAAGTAGTAAGCCTTATTATTAATAATATAAAATAGAGTAAATATCACTGTATTTCATGTGTTTTCATAAATTATCAAATACATCATGTATTTTAAAAAATTTATTAAACCCTCATATTTTAGTAAAATTATTAATTTAACTCTTAAAACTATTCTGGTAGTTAATGTTACCAGTGATATTGATGTGGTAAATGATTTGATGGTTAACGTGATAGTTAACATGATATGGAATATATTGATAATTTTACTAGAATACATGAAGTATTTTAAAAAATAAAAAATACATGAAGTCTTGTGATAATTACTAAATAAAATATATTTTAATATTTCTACCTCACTATACATATGAATTCATAAATAATCAATTAATAATATTTTTTAATTATACCTTAAATTAACTCTTATTTATTTATTTATTTATTAGTTATAACTAAACAATTATTAATTGATAACTCTAATTAAATTAACTCTAAAATGTATATTTATATTCATAATATTTATATTAAAAGTAATATTGAGATAAAAATTTCATAACTTTGAATAATTAAAAAATATATTTTAATGAGATATATTTTAAATATTTCTACTTTATTATATATATAAATTCATAAATAATCGATTAACTATATTCTTTTAGTTATGCCTTAAATTAACTTCAATTTATTTATTTATTAGTTATAACTAAAAAAATTATAATTTTTAGTTATAACTCCAACTATAAAAATATATTATTAAATAAATATATTATTAATTAGTTAATTGGAGTTGTCAATTATAATTTTTTAATTATTCAAAATTATGAATATGTTATATTTATATTAATAATATTTATGTTAAAAATAATATTAGGATAAAAATTTCATAACTTTAAATAATTGAAATTATTAATTATAATTTTTATTCAAAGTTATGAAAATTTTATCCCTAGATTATTTTAAATATAATTTATTCATAACTTTGAATAATTAAAAAACGTATAATTGATAACTCCAATTAACTAATTAATAATAAATTTATTTAATAATATTTTTAGTTATAACTACTAAATAAATAAATTAGAGTTAATTTAAGATATAATTAAAAAATATTATTAATTGATTATTTATGAATTCATATGTATAGTGAAGTAGAAATATTGAAGTTATCTCATTTAATAATTATAATAAGATCCTCCTGTATTTTTAATTTTTTTAAATATCCTGAATATTTTAATAAAATTATCAATGTACCCCTGCCACATCAGCCACCATGTTACCAACCATGTTAACACATCTGTATAGTCACTTGCTACGTCAGTTATCACGTGAGCAAGAATAGTTTTAGAGGGTAAATTGATAATTTTACTAAAACACAGGGGGTCTAGTAAATTTCTTAAAACACAAGAGATGTTTGATAATTCACAAAAACACATGGGGTACAGTGATATTTACTCTATAAAATATTATATCTATAATTAATAAAATATTTAAATTCATTTAAAAACACAAGCAGATATAAAAAGATAGGACTATTATCAATGTTTTTAAGACCAGACTAGATCGATCACTTTAACTGAATTTATTTGAAATAGACCAATTAACCAATTCGATTTAATATAAAAATTTGTGGAAGCTTTCTTGATTTTATTGACAGAAAGACTAGTTTTCAACTTGCTTTCTCTAGCAACTTAAAAACTAGCCTATTAACTTGAAAACCAACTAGTTTCTACATTCGATTGGTTCGTTACAATTGTCCATTTTCTTCTCCTCACCTCTCTCTTGCAAACCACCATTCAAAATTTATTGTTCACTCACTCTCTCTCTCTCTCTCTCTTACATAGTCTATATCCTTCTTCATTACCCATTAATAAGTTGCCCATTTTCTCCACAATTTCATGGTAGCTGTTTTGTTTCACTTCCTATTGTAGTTCTTATTTTGTTCTTATAAGATTCTTTATATCTAAAAACTATGAACAAGATAAGATCTAACCATATAAACATGAATTGCGTAGAAATTGTACTTGATTTTGTATTATTTAGTCTTGAAAATGCGGAAATCAGTCTTTGGAGTTGTATTCCAAACCATCAAAAATCAAATAAACACACAAACACACAGAGACAGAGAGAGTCTGCAGAGAGTTGAGAGAGGGTAGAGAGAAGTTAGAGAATTTTCTAGATACAAAGAGCTAAATCTTTCTGCTTTTTTCTAATGCTTAGTTCTTGTGATGATTCAAGTGACTAAAGGCCAAGTCTATATATAGTAAGAGTAAGAGATCTAATGTTAAACTTTATGGACGATATTTTATTAGACAACCCCATTACAATCTAATAACATGTTCGCCCACACTAATAAGGTAAAATTTTCTTTTAGATAAATATTTATCTTATTATGGACCATTCTTTATTTTACCTTATAATTTAATTAATTATTTTTACTTAATCCAATTAATGTTGTCCAAATTAAACGATGGAATAATTAAATAAACTGTGATCTATTAAAATTATTCCAACATTCTCCTTCATAGACAAACATTGATTGTATCAATTGAATGACCACGTAAAATTTTAATATAGGATATAACTTATGATCCAAAGATAAATAAAATTACACATTCCGTCCCATAAGGCTACAATACCAAAAAATTCCAAAAGCATGCATCAAATATAATCACGCGTATTGAATCACCTTACTAACATGAGTGAGAAAATGTAGCGTGGCCAACTATATGGTATGACACTGAATGTACCACGTTTCGTTTGTCGATCTCAATATTTCTACTTTATGTTAAACTGCATCAGAGATATCCGTATGGGATGAATACTTTTATTCCACTATATCTCATTGTACTTCATGTATCTTGAGATAACTGTATGTGTTCGAGACATAAACATGGTCATATCGTAATAATGCCCAATGTCTTATAATATACTTAAGATTGATACAAATCTTAAGACTTTTCACCCTTAATGATCCATAACTAATATTATTAAAGGACTTCTCTACGTCCATATTGTCGACATGTCTTTGAAAATTGATGGGTCGTAGTCCTTTAATTGATGGATCTGTGAGCATATGTTCTGTTGATATATGCTCTATTGTAATGTCACTTTTCTACACCAGTTCCTTTATGGTCAAATACTTAACCTCTAGATGCTTAAACCTTATGATGTTCTTATTATTGTTACTTAACATTATTGTTGAAAGATTATCACAGTACAACTGAATAGGTCTAGCTATTGACTTATCTATAGACAATTTATAAATTAAATTTCTGAACCATACTACTTGTGAAGTAACTCCGTAACATGTAATATATTCAGCACATATAATAGATGATATTACAAGTGTCTGTTTAACACTCTTCTAAGATACTATACCAGTTACTAGCATGAAGATTTATCCTAAAGTGGACTTTATATTTATTTGGGTACATAGCAAAATTTAATTCGAATCTATGTACCCTATCCAATCCAGACTTTCGACTTTTTTATATACAAATATATAATCCTTAGTACCTTGAAGGTATCTCAAAACTCATTTAACTGTATGCCAGTGATCCATAATTGAGTTAGATAGATTCCTACTCAAAAGACCAACAACAAATGCAATATCTGGTTTAGTACATACCTGTACATATATTAAGCTACCGACTGCACTATAATAAGGAATAGTCTTCATAGCCTCCTTTTCAATTTCATTCTTTGGACACTGATCCCAAAGATAATTTCTCTCTATGAGAGATCAGTGCTGCACAAGGTTTACAATTTTTCGTATAAAACCTTTGCAACACACGTTCTATATATGCATTTTACGAGAGATCTAACAAGTTTTGAAATCTATCTCGGTGAATCTGAATCTCTAGGAAATAAGATGATTCACCAAAATCCTTCGTATCAAATTGTTTGGATAAACAGTTTCTTAACCTCATGTAACATACCTAAATCATTTGATGCGAGTAAGATATCATCTGTATACATAAGTAGAAAAATCATCTTACTACCTTTGATCTTGGAATATAAGAATCTTTCAACTTTATTTTCTACAAAACCGAATGTGGTAATTACTTCATCAAAATTTAGGTACCATTGACGGAAAGCTTGCTTTAATCTATATAATGTCTTCTTCAATCTGCATACTTGTTAACTTATATCATCATGTTGAAAACCTTCATGCTGTATCATGTAGACTTCTTCATAAAGGTCTCAATTCATGAAAGTGTTCTTAACATCCATCTGATGTAGTTCTAAATCATAATAAGCTACTAATACCATAATCACTGTAAATGCATCCTTAGAGGATAACGGAGAGAAAGTAAGATTAAAATCAATTCCTTCTTTTTAAGTGAAACCTTTAGCTACCAATCTGGCTTTAAACTGCTTAACTTTACCCTGAGGATCTTTTTGAGTCTTATAAACCCATTTACAACCCACAACTTTATAACCTTAAGGTAAGTCAACAAGTTCCCATACTTGATTATGCTTTAATGATTGCATCTCTTATTTTATTGCATCTCACCATAAATCTACATGAGGACCAGAAATATCTTCTAAAAAGGTTACTGGATCTACTATAGGACCAATGTCACAATCACACTCCCCTAGATAAACTACAAAGTTAGATGATATAGCAAGTCTCCTCATCCTATTGGATCTTCTTACTAGAGCCTGATCAACTAGATATTATGCCTTAGGAACCCTTTCATCAAGAGTTTGTATTGGTTCTTGGTTCTGTATTGGTATGGCAATAGGTCCAGGATCCATTGATCATATATGAATAGATGTAGGATATGACACTATGGTCGTTTGAATACTACCATCTAAACTAACGGGAGGAGATATTTCATCAGCCACATAGAATTTTAGAAACTTAGCTGTTTGAGATTCCAATATTCCGGATCTTCCTTCTCTAAAGTAAAATCTGTATTCCTTAGAGTGGTCAGGATATCCTATAAAATGGCAACGAGTAGTTCGAGAATACAATTTACTTTTATTCGCATTATATAGCCATACTTTAGTCGAACAACCCTATACACAAATATGGGTTAAGGATGGTTTTCATCCCTTCCATAACTCAAATGGGGTCTTTGGTACTAATTTATGTTAGGGGTCAAATTGATTGCATTTTGATTGACATTTTTTTGAATTATGACCTTTAATTCATTGCTTAATTGTTCAATTTATGTTTTATTTTATTTACTTTGTAGGATGGAGCTTGAAGATGGAGATTAAAGCAAAAATTAGAAGAAAAGGCCTTATTCCAGACCATCAACGACACCCTCATAGGGTCACGTTAATAGAAGAACTAGGGGTCACTAATGAGTTCATCATTCATTCAACAAGGGTGCCCTATAGACCACCGTTAATAAGGTCAGTCAACAATATCTACCTCCAATCTCCAAAATTGCAGCTGGTGCATGCTTTCCATCATTAATTTTGTCTGCTAGTACATGTTGGATGCTATTGCAGCTGTAAAAGAAAACAAATAACACAAAATTATGCATGAATCAAGGGAGAGACAGATATGAAAATAGAGAGAGACATTCTTTCTTCTTTCTTCTTTGTTCTTAGAGCATATAGGTTTTAAACACTTTGTATTCATATTGTATATTGTTTTCTGAGTTTTTGGATATTGGAGTTTATTGTTAAGACTCATATCTGAGTCTAGGAATCATCCAAGGGAGTTTCTTAACTCAGATTATCACTTGTTTTACTCCATTTTTTGGATTAATCAAAGTTCTTATGCTTATACTTATATCTATTAATGTTCTTTGATTTTTCTTCAAGATCTCAATGAAATAGAGCTTTATTAGAGTCCAAAATCAATTTCAAAGTTCAAGATACATCAATAAGTATTTCTTGGATATTTTTGTAACCTTTAATCTTTATTTTATAGCTCATATTTTCGGATCTATCAAGGCATGTTGCTTAAAATTTAAATCTTATATGTTTTGATCAAAATGTATGGCTAAATCATTTTTATTGCTAAGGATTGGTGTTTTTATAATTTAAAAGAGCTTAAAGACATGTTATAGGGTCTGGGTGTTGTTTATTAAAGATTTAAAAGATCTAATTTTTGGCTGGCCACCTAAGATTAGAGTTTAAGACAAGTTAAGCTTGAGAAATCATCTTAAATTATTAGAAAAATCAATAAGCAACATGAATTAATCCATGAATGACCAAACTTGAAATTTTTTGTGTGAGTTAGAGGTCTGAGATTAAAATTACAAAACTCACCTTCTTGAAATTAAAGCCCGTTGACTTTATTTGAAGCATAATTAAACTTTAAATAAGATTTAATGGAGAAAAAACAAAGTTTTAACCATAACTTTGTTTAGATTTTGTGAAAGAACTCTAACTAGTCCTTAAATGTGTTTAAAGCTCACTTAAATCATCAATCACCTAATCCTTAGATAATTTTCACATTTATTATTTTTCATAAATTTTTTAAAGCAATTAAAAATTATTTTCGAAATGTTTAAACCAAGTTAGAATAGTTTATCAATTTTAAGGTTGTAATCAATTTGTTTGGATAATTGTAATCTAATTAATCTAATAATTAAGCCTTTTTCCCTATAGGATTGACATCTGCAGTCTTAAATATACTCCACTTTATTACTTTTGCGATATGTACACTTACCTAAATTTCTTTGGTTTTCAAAATAAAATAGTTTCAAAATCATTAAAAGTTTATATGTCACCTAACCAATGCAAAAAATTTTCAGCGCTATTGCGGGGGAAACGACCTTAATATTAGAAAAATTAATGTCAATTACTTTAGGATTTATAATAATTATTTTTCTAATTTTCTGAGATTATTTGCTATTTATTTTAGTTGGTGTGTTTTTATTGCCTTTTGCTTATTTTATTTATCTTGTTTGTTAATTTATTTTAATTTAGTATTTTATTTACATTTGTATGCATACTTAGGGACGCAATCTTGAACTAGTAGATTTTGATCTAGAATTCAAGTGCATATTAAGAAAGAAAAAGAAAGAAGCTTGCGCAACCACGTCCGATTCTTTAGAAGTAAGAACATCGAATAACACTAAATCAGAACCTATAGAGATGGACCCTGAGGAACGAGTAGTTGTAGGACCTTAAGTAGAAAATAGAGAACCAACCATGATAGACTTAACTTTAAGGAACAGAGATAGACCTATGGCTAGAATTGTGTAGCCTAGAGTTAATGCTAATAACTTTGAAATCCCACATAGTATCATTTCAATGGTTAGGCCCTAACAATTTGGAATTTCAGCTTTAGAAAATCCCAATGAATATTTGTAATTTTTTAAAAGCAATGGAGTCTCTAATGATACAATTAAATTTAGGCTTTTCCCTTTGTCTATTAGGAACAAGGCGAAAACTTGGTTGTCAACACTTTAATATAGTTCCATTACTACATGGGATGAATTAATGAAGTTGTTTCTTACTAAAATTTTCTAATTTTCAATATAGTAAAAATGAAGATTGAGATCAGTTCATTCATACAGTATGAAAATAAAAGTCTATACGAGGCATAAGAACGGTTTAGAGAGATGCTTGTAAAGTGTCCAAGTCATGGATTTAACACGGGGAAGCAAGTCAATATTTTTTATATTGGATTGACACCTTCGACTTGTAGCAGCATTGATGCCGTGGCAGAAGGAAACTTAATGCGCAAACTGCAAATGAAGCCTACAATCTGATTGAGGATATGGCTACAAACAATTTTTAGTATAATTCTGAGTGTCATCTAAGGAAATCACATGGCATTCATGTAATTAATGATACAATAGCTCTTGAAGCTTAGATGGAAGTACTGAATAAGAAATTGGATGGTCTAATGAGTGGAGCTGGTAGTAGTTCTTATAAAGCTGAATATGATAGTTGTGGTAGTACCTTCCATACATTATTAAAGTGTCAAGAAGGAAGTCCTTTTACCCAAGAACTAGAACAAGTCCAATTTATTAGAAATTTCAATAGGCAAAGAGGCAACCCTTTTTCAAACACTTATAATCTGGGTTGGAGGAATCATCCTAACTTTTCATAGAGTAATAATCAAAACTACTTGCAACAACTTCAACAAATTCAAGCTAATTCTCAAAGAGCACCTCTACCTGACTTTAGAGCTAACTAACCTAAAAAAGAAGCACCTAATTTTTAAGAAATAGTTCTGAAGTATATCCAATCTAATGAGTATAGAATACAACATCATGAAGCATCAATTAAGAATTTGGAGACTTACGTTTGATAGATTGCTTAACTCTTATAAGAAAGGTTACCGGGTAAGCTTCCTAGCACAACTGAATCCAATTCTAGAGAGTATACCAAGGCGATTACTTTAAGGAGTGAAAAAGAGGTTGAGAATGAAAGAAAGAAGACAGAAGAGAAAGGTAAGCAAGTGATGGTGGAGAGTAAAGAAAGAGAGAGCACAAGAAGTCATGACAGAAGAGAGAAAGAGTTAAAGAAGAAAAAAAGAAGTAATAAAAGGATGATGAGGGTATGAGTTCAGAAAAGCCACTTAGGTTGTTTGCTGATCTAAATGTGTAACCATAAAAGTCTAGGATTCCATACCCTCAAAGGTTAAAGAATACGCACTTGAATAAGCAATTTGGAAAATTCTTAGAGATGTTTAAGAAGCTTCATATCAATATCCCATTTACTAAAGTAATTGCTCAAATGCCTTCATATACGAAGTTTCTGAAGGAAATCCTATCCAAGAAAAAGAAGATTGGAAGAATATGAGACAGTGAAGCATAATGAAGAGTGTTCTACTATCCTTTTAAAGAAGTTATCCCCAAAGCTCAAGGACCCTAGTAATTTCACCATTCCTTGTATAATTGGTAGCTTACAAATTGATAGGGCTTTGATGGATCTTGGAGCAAGTATTAATCTTATGCCCTTATCCATTTTTCAAGAAGTTTGGATTGGAAGAACCTAAACCCATTACTGTCTCATTGCAATTAGCAGATAGATCAGTTACCTATCCAAGAGGAATAATAGAGGATGTTTTGGTTAAAGTTGATAAATTCATTTTTCCTGTTGATGTATTAGTTTTGGATATGGAGGAGGACAGTAAAATGCCTATTATCTTGGGAAGACCATTCATGGTTATTGCAAGGGCACTGATCGATGTGCATGGAGGGGAGCTCATTCTCTAAATTCAAGATGAAGATATTGAGTTTAATGTTTTTTTAGCAATGAAACATACTTCCACTCTGGATTCATGCAACTTCATTGATGTTCACACTACTCCAAGTGATCCATTCGAGTATCTTTGTTTAGATCCATTATAGAAGGCTTTAGTTTATTCATGTTCTGAATAAGCCAAGGAAAGTGAAGTAAAAGAAGTTGTGGAAAAGTTAGAAGGGGGAAAGGAGACATCGAGTTGGATTCAATCTAGAAGGTTTGAGCCTTTAGATAGGCTAATTCAATCCCTTCCAAAACCTTCTATTGAAGAATCACCAACTTTGGAATTAAAGTCTCTTCCCTCGAATTTGAATTACACATTATTGCGACCTCCCTCTCAATTGCTTGTTATAATTTCATCATTATTAAGTGATACGATGGTAAAGAGATTTTTTAGAGTTCTTAGAGAGCATCAGAATGCTTTAGGATAGACCTTAGCGGGTATTAAAGGATTAAGTCCTTCTATCTGTACACATTGAATATTCATTGAAGAAGGAAGTAAACCTTTGGTCCAATCTCAACGCAGGCTTAACCCGAATGTGAAGGAAGTGGTAAAAAATGAAGTAGTTAAGCTCCTTAATGTTGGTATTATTTATCCCATTTCTAACTCTATATGAGTTAGTCCAGTTCAAGTAGTATCAAAGAAATGAGGGACTACAACGATGAAGAATGAGTAAAATAAATTGATTGCCATAAGGAAAGACACTGGTTGGTGTATGTGTATTGATTATCACAAATTGAATAACGCCATAAGAAAGGATCACTTTCCTTTACCCTTCATTGATTAAGTCATCAAAAGGTTAGTTGGGCATAGTTTTCATTGTGCCTTAGATGGATATAGTGGATATTTACAAATTCCTGTTGCCTTGACGACCAGGAAAAGTTAACATTTACATGGTCTTATGGCACTTTTGCATATTGACACATGCTTTTTGGCTTTTGTAATGCCCTAATTACTTTCTAGCGTTGTATGATATCAATTTTTGCAGATATGATTGAAACTTGCATTGAAGTGTTCATGGCTAATTTTTCTGTATTTGGTACATCTGTTGATATATGTTTGGAGAATCTGGAGAAAGTACTAAGAAGGCTTGAAGAAACCAATTTGGTTTTAAATTGGGAAAAATGTTATTTCATGGTGCAAGAGTGTATAGTTTTAGGTTATAAGATTTCAAGTAAGGGCATTGAAGTAGATCCAGTTAAAGTAGAAGTAATTGCTCAACTTCCACCACCTCATTCAGTTAGAGCAATTCGGAGTTTTCTTAGACATGTTGGATTTTATAGGCGATTTATCAAGGATTTTTTCAAAATAGCAAAACTCCTTAATGAACTTTTGACCAAAGACATAATTTTTAACTTTGATGATAAATTTATGCATTCTTTTCAATTCTTAAAGGAAAAACTCATGAGTGCACCTATTTTGGTATCACCTAATTGGTCTCTTCCTTTTGAGTTGATGTGTTGTACGAGTGACTTTGTAGTTGGTATAGAATTTGGGCAAAGGCATGAAAAGATTTTTCATCCAATATATTATGCAAGTTGCACATTAAATGATGCTTAAAAGAATTACACCACTACTGAGAAAGAGATGTTAGCTGTGGTATTTGCAATTGATAAGTTTTAGTCCTATTTGATTCTTTCAAAGGTAATAGTCTAACTTACCATTCTGCATTGAAGTATCTGATGAATAAGCTGGATGCTAAGCCATGATTGATTAGATAAGTTCTCTTTTTATAGGAGTTTGACAACGAAATCAAAGATAAGAGAGGTAAAGAAAAATTTGTGGTAGATCACTTATTTTGTTTGGATGAGATCATAATAGACAAAGGAGAAAACCAACACTATAAAGGAGGTGTTTCCTGAAGAATACTTACTAGCCATGCTTATCTTACCTTAGGATGTGGATATAGTAAATTACTTAACTGGTAATGTTATACTTCCAACTTCTTATACCAACAAAAGAAGAAATTCTTTTTGGAAGTCAAAAAATATCTTTGGTACGACCCTTTTCTTTACAAGATATGTACAGATGGAATAATTCAAAGATGTGTTCTTACTGAAGAAGTAAATTCAATTCTCAGTCATTGTCATTCAAAAGAGACTGGAGGAAACTTTTTCCCTACTAGAACTACACACAAGGTGTTGAAGTGTGGTTTTTATTGGCCTACACTATTCAAAGATGTATTTTACTTTGTTAAGTCTTCTGACAATTGCCAAAGGGTCGGAAATATCCTAAGGAGACATGAGATACCTCTGAATAACATTGTGGTGTGTGAACTTTTTGATGTTTACAGTATTGATTTCATGGGACCATTCCCTTCTTCATACTCGAACCAATACATCTTAGTAGCTGTTGATTATGTGAGTAAATAAGTTGAAGCAGTTGCTCTTCCAACAAATGATGCAAAATGTGTAGTTTAATTTCTTAGAAAGAACAATTTTACTCGATTTGGGGAACCTAGAGCAATTATAAGTGATAGGGGATCACACTTTTATAATAAGCAATTTTAGCCCCTCTTATCCAAATATGGTGTTACACATAAAATAGTTACATCTTAGTATCCTCAGACTAGTGATCATGTAGAGATATCCAATCGAGAGATTAAGAGAATTTTAGAAAAACCATTAACTCTTCAAGAAAGGATTGGTCACTTAAGTTGGATAATGCACTTTGGGCATATTGAACTGCATACAAGACGCTTATTGGAATGTCTCTTTACAAGTTGGTATATGATAAGGCTTGTCATTTACCAGTTGAATTGGAGCTCCGTGCCTATTAGGTCATTCATTTTCTAAATTTTAACTCAAAGAAGACTGGAGAAGAAAGATAGTTGCAATTGAATGAGTTAAATACGTTTCGTCTCGAAGTTTATGATAACTCTAAATTGTATAAGGAATAAGTTAAGAGGTGGCATGATAAGCATATCATTCAAAGAGAATTTAAGGCTGGTGATAAATTATTGGTGTATAATCCAAAATTGAAGTTGTTTCTGAGCAAGTTAAGGTCAAGATGGACAAGCCCTTATGATGTGACCAAGGTTTATCCATTTGGGGCAATTGAAGTCACTAATGGTCACTCATCTTTTAAGGTTAATGGGCAAAGAGTTAAGTTGTACATACCTAGTTCAGCTGATGAGTCTTTTGAGTCTCTTTCAATATTTAATCCTCATTGAACTAGGAATTCTCTAAGTTAGATAGGTAATTATGTATGATTTTATTCTTTTTTGTGTGTTAGGATCTTTAAATAATGTGTTGAAGCATTTTTAAATATGTTTAATTAAGTTAAGTGTTTTTTCTTTAGAATATCCTTAGTTTGGTGTGGTTTTCTTTCATTTTGACATGTTTTTTTATCACCATTCTGATGCCATTTGATGCATAATCCAATTCATGTTGATAAGACTTGAATTTAGGAGATTACAGTTGAGAATTTGGATGAAAACTAGGTCATTTTCGCATTAGATAGACCATCGACGCCAGTCTCAGAGATCACTGTTGAAGGATGAGAGACCACCGTTGAATGACTTGTTTTTAGCGCATTAACGACGGTCTATTCATCCTATAATGACATCATTGTATGATGAATAGGATGCCATTGAAGAGTGAAACAGAGATAAATATGACATAGTTTCACTGTTCATCTTCATCCTCCTCCTTCCTCTTCTCCGAACACCCTTTTTTTTTGCCTTTAAATCCTCAAACCCTCATATCTTGCTAATTTCTCAGCCAGATTGTGTGTCTTTAGTGTCTATTTGTTGCATTTTGAGTCATCTACACAATTCTAGCATCAAATTGCTTAGAAAAATAATAAATTGCTTTAAAAATCCTCTAAAATTTTCAGATCCTTATTTTCCATTAAGGTATATTTTTTCAATTTTTTCTTGATATAAACCTCCATTTGATTAAGTTTTAGTGTCATTATATTCATACTTTCATTAGTTTTCAATTGATACTAATTTCATTCAATATTATTGTTGTCGAAAAATTTAGAATATTCCAGTCAAAAGGGAATATTGTTGTCGAAAAATTTTCTGATTTTTCCTAACATTTTTTTGACTCTTTTGTGTATGTTATTTGAATAGTTTCTAGTGACATGGCTCCCTATAGGAAGAGATTGGCATATGATCCTATCCGATTCACTAGTAAGGTGAATTTTGACTAGTACGAGTCATATTGCGGCAACGAGTTCATCGTTGAACGTCTGATCCATCCAGATTTGAAGGCATACTTCAACATCTTTGTTGCATTTCAGACATTAGGATGGAAGTCAGTCCTCACTATGGCAGGTCCTTTTTACCCAACTTTAGTTCTCGAGTTCTTTTTGAATATTGAGGAGAAGGAAGAGACTGACACTATCAAGATACGATCGACTGTTAGAGGTATTACGATTCATATCACTCGTGCCTTTATTTCTGCTTTGTTAGGAGTACCTGATGAAGGGGGCATTTTTATAAAAACAAAGGATCCTCTGCATGGCGACACGGTTGCTATGGATCCATCCTTTTTAATTGCTGATGCTAGGGATGCCTTAGGATTGATGAAGAATGCTAGGGATTATATCATTACTGCTTTAGAGGTTTGGGAGCCGTTTATAGTTGCTTTTGTTAGGCATAATGTTGCACCCCGAGCTAGTGGATTGAATGAGATGCGGTTTGTAGACATATATCTTTTATATAAGATGTTGCATGGATTAAGTGCTATCTCTAGTTTACCTTTAGCTGGCTTCATTATTTTGTCTATATGGGATGCAGTGAAGATTAAGAGGCCCAGCAAGACTTTCTGCTTCCCTTGCTTATTGATGAGGATATATAGGGACATAGGAGTTCCTTTTAATTCTGTAGAGTCTAACGATTGTACTAGTCAGAAATATATTTAATGAAGGCCTACTTAAGCTGTGGAAGTTTACTTATCAAGGAGGTTAATGGTGTCGACTTCAAGAGGGTAAGGTACCTGGTGATGTTGCACAACCCGAGGTACCTGAGGACATGGGTGCGACT
>JAOXYD010244928.1:0-16815 GCA_028565735.1 Pinacopodium congolense
ATAATATTGTGAATAAAAATATATGTAAAAAAGTAAAATTAAATTAATTTTATAAAATAATTTTAATAATTATTAATAAAAGGTAAAAAGAAATATGTTAAAAATATTCTTTTTTTAGTGTAAAAAATAAAGTTATGAGTTGAAATAAAAATTACATCTCCAAAATTTTTTGAGGAATGGATTGGAGATGGCGTTACGGGTAGAAAACAGAAACTCATCTCCCATACACGTCTCGCTGTAACCAGAATCAACCGACAAAGCCACCGATGTCCCCGCTGCTAGATCCGGCCAGACGCTTCCTCACCATCCTCGGCGTCCACAGAGACACCCCGCCACCAGACCCATCGTCCCCGCCGTCAGCTACAGTCTTCGGCTTCCCCTGTGTCTTTCCACCGCCATAGCATGCCGCACACGTGCAGCGTCAACAGCCGTGATCATCGCCACCAGATCCAGCCACAACCTTCAACCAACGTCATCGGCGTCCCCATCGCCAGATCCAACCAGATCAAATGTGATGTCAATTATTAAAATTATACTTATATAATTTTTATAATTACGACAGATTTAATAATGTAAATCTGATAATTTTTGGTTTATTATAAAATATTAGGTCATAATTAAATTTACATTATTAATATTTGCTTTATATAATCTTTACAAATATTAAAAATTTTACTAATGTAAATGACTATATAATATTATTGAACAAATTAAATATACATTACTAATATTTTGTTAATAATCTTTATATTAATTAAAGATTTTTCTCATGCATCTGAATATTTATGGTGTAATAAAAATATTACGCAAAAAATTTACTTTGAATTATTAATATTTTATTATATAAACTTTATAATTATTACATATTTTATTAATGCAAAAAAAATTGGTCACTAATAATATCATTTTTGTGTGTGCATATTTTCAAAGGTAATACTACATGTAATAATACAATAAAAAAACACATCAATTAAAAACAGAAATAAGAAAAAACAATACAAACGAGAACACAAAAACAAAAAATAATAACAAAAACTAAAAACAGAAACTAACAACAACTAAAATCAAAAATAAAAAATAAAAACCAAAAGTGTTACCAAACGAATAAATAACGAGTTATTTGGTATTACTTCTATTTTTTTATTGTTGTTTTATGTTTGTGTTTCTTATTTTTGTGTTTTTGTTTTTCCTATAAAGAAAAATGAAAACTTGTTTACATTTATAATGAAAAATAAAAAATAAAAATATGTTTGGTTAAAATTTATAATAAAAAATAATTTAATAATAGTAACTAAATATGAAATAAATTTAAATTATTGGACTAAAATACTCTTATATGCTTTAAAAATACATCATTAGTCAATAAATTGTATTAATTATTCTGTGTAAAAAAATGTGTTTATAAAATTTGTTTTTAAAACACAAAAAAACATCTTTTTCTTATTTATCTAATTTTGTTTTTCTGATTAAAAAAAATAAAATAGAATGCAACCAAACGTATTTTTCCTCTATTTCTCTATTTTTTAAAACAAAAATAAAAAATAAATGATAACAAATAGTTCCTAAATATCACTAATTGATATTTATGTCTAAACAATGCTACAAAACTTGCGGATCTAGAAAAAGAAATCATTAGAAATTTCCTCTAATTCAAGGGTTAAAAGTTACGTTTAAATATTTAATATTTTTATAAAATTATAAAAATTAACATTTAATAATATTTAAAAAGATCATAACATTTTAAAATAGTCAAAATTCTAAAATTGATGAAAATATAATTTTTATTAAAATTTATTTATAACTATTTATGTAATATTTTTAATGGACTTTATTTTAGATAAATAATCTACTTGAATTTTTAAGTTTAATTTTAAAATTTAATTTAAATTCTTAAAATTCAAATAATTTTAAACACTTTACAAATATTTAAATTCTTTTTAAATATTTTACAAACTTGAAAACTTATTTTACTTTTTCACAAATCTTAATAAATTGTACGTTTAACCTTTGATCAAGGGACAGAGCCGGAAGGAGCTTATCTAACCTAGGTGAGGAAGATGGCCTTAGCACATCATCTTGTACCGGATCATTGAACTACATTGCCACTTGCAAAATTTTTACAATGGGAAAAATTATCTGTCCGGTGAGTTATGCCTTTCATAACCCACCGCATATATAATAATAATATTATTTATATTTTAATAATTATATTATTATAATAAACTTTTTTTTAAAGAAACGGTCACGATTGATTATGAGTTTCGAACATGTAATCAAACTCTTTTATAATATATTCTTAGAGAGGACAAAGCCTATGATATATAATAATAATAATATTATATTATTATTATATTTTTGTGAAAAAATGGCGTGCTTATGAGTGCTATGTAGTCGACCTTTTTACACTATATTCTTAAAGAGGACAAGGCCTTACATTGCGACATTTTCAGAGCTATTGCCAATAATTGCGGTAACACCATCCATGATTGATTAGCTTAGTCCGTAGGGTGTGAGACATGGGTTCAGTAGTTCTATTAATCAATTTAACTAAAGCCGAAGTAAGTGAAAGTGATGGAGGAAAGAAGCTACTACGTGCACGAGTACATGATAATATCATGATATATATATATACACGTAAAGAAATTTGTTCGCAGATTCATAACTTTTAATGATCATTTTATTGATTAAATTATTATTTTATTCATTTCTTATGTTAAACAATAAAAATGGTATAGAAATAAAAAATAATTTAAATGACAAATAATCATAAAAGCTAATTACTATAAAACATCAGTCTTTACATATATATATATATATATATGTATATAAGACTTACTATTACATATATTATAAAGCTTTCTAACAGCAATAATGATTAAAATTACAAATTCAGGTTTATTTAACAAAAAAAGAGATCGACTAGATGGTCGACTCTTCATAACCGGCTAGTCTAGTTATTATATAATAATATTATACAAATTATTATTATTATATAATTTAGAGGTTACAGAAGCTCATAGCCTTTAGGCTATATAGTTATTACTTAAAAAGGGACCGACTTCATAATTGATCTTGACCGATTTTTATATAATAATATTAAATATATTATTAAAATATTAAATAATTATTTATTATTATATTATTATTACTATAAAGCAGACATGCTATAGATGTCCATAGCAAGCCATTTAGTTATTTCCTTTTCTTATTTATCTATAGTACATTCTTACCCTTCCATTAGACAATTCTACCCAATATTTAGACTTAAACTACTCAATATTTTTAAATTCATTTGACATTTCTTACTCATCGGACTACTTTGAGTACATTTTAAACATAAAAAATTCTTCAAAATTTATTTTTCGTCTAAAATGGGATTAAGTAAAAGTTATGAATTTATAATTTATATTTGGGTTAATTGTTAAAAAAATCCAGAACTTTACCCAATTTTTCAATTCTAGCCATAAATATGTTTTGTAGTAATCAAATGCCAAAATTTACATTTATAAGCTAAAGTAGCCCACACTTAACGGCTCCATTAATATCGCAGACATGTAGCTTACACGTAAGCTTTGTAATACATGTATGTTATGTGAGAAGTATACGCAATTAGGATTGTTAAATTGAAAAAAAATTTATAGGGCATTTTAAGAGATGAAGCCCTAATTCATCTCTGTCTTCACTTCTCTTTAGAACGAAGCCCATTTAGAACAAATCCTTAATTTCTCGTCTATCTTCTTTTCTCTTTAGGGTGTAGCTTAACTTCACCACAGGCAACTTAAGCATTCATTTCCCTAAGCTTCAACTCATATAACAATGGCATGCATTCTCCTTAGCTTCACCACATTAGACATGCATTTGTTCCCATTTCACCATTGAATAGTTGTTTGTGTTTTTTACTTCAATTTAATTCTGTTGTGGTCTGTTACAATCATTGGGTAAAGTTATTTTCCCTTATTTATGTTGTCATCCTTGTACCCTTGAGGCTAGGGCAAAGATTTGGGCCTCTGCCATCTATTTGATATGCCGTGAAGAGTTAGGGATGCGACATCTGTCTATCACCGTGATTCATGCTATGGTAAATAATTTTATTTGTAGAACCAATATTAATTGGCGTAATTTTCTCTAATCTCAATATTTTTGCACCTAATGTGATATTTATATTTGTTGTTAACCCTAATCTTTCAGCATTCCAAATAGCAGCTGGTAGAGGTGTAGTTCACTATTTTTTGTTGGGATTTCTAGGTACTCTGGATTTACAAGTGTGTTATTTAACCGATTTTCAAACACTAAGCAATTAACTTTCCTTTGATCAAACATGTTGAAATTAGTTTAGCATGAGATTAGATCAATAGTTTTTTTGTATCAGTTCATTAGAGGAAAATATATTCACTTCATCCATATTCTATGTTATTTATAGTAAGTTTGTATGTAATGTATTCATGAGTTTTAGCATAAAAGGTGTTTGGAAAATATTAAAAGGACATCGTTAGAAGAGAAACACCTCTTTCTCCTTTTTAATTTTTTTTAAAATTTTACTAGTGTTATAGGAGGAAATAAAGTTTATGTAGGATTTGTTGCACATAGTCTCGATATATACTTAACTGGGGAAGAGTGCAAATGTGTTAATGGTTTTAAAAAATGCGATTTATTGTTGTTTTAGCAATTTTGTAGAAGCTAAAAGGATATATTCCGAATTTTGCAAGGAGAAGGCCTTATGTTATATGGTTAGAATATTTTTTTGACCTATTTAGTTTAGTTTTGATAGGTATATAATGGATTACCTATCATTCATATGTAATTTATTCTTGGTTCTGTGTCTCAGATTCCCTATGTTGATTGCCCATATTGTAATGAGAAAATGAAGCTATACATATCAAATGTTAAGCCTAATATTGGTCAACATTATTATCAATGCATTAATACTAAAGTAAGTATTGTTATTACTAGTTTGATTATGTTATTATTATATGACTCATAAATGTAAGTTGAAGTTGTAGGTGTCATATAGATACATAATCATGGTTAACGAGTTGAAAGTTTATTACTATCAAAAATTACATCAGACATCCTTAGTATGCCGGGGTAAAATCTTGTCCGCCAGATTAATTGCTGCTTGCAAGAGGTGAGGATGTGTAAAATTTTGTAATGATTTTCCACTATTTGTGCAATATTCATGATGATTACCTTTAATCTATAGGATCTATGTGACTATATATCGTGGTCACTTGATATATGTAGTTCTAGTTGTAACAATTTTGAAGGAAATAGAAGAAATTAAGTTACTATCATAAGTCGAATAGGGATCCCTCCTTGTGATAAATGATAGCTGATTGAAGTTTATGTTGTAATTATCTTAGTCTTGACGAGACTTTGTAACTTATAATGCATATTGTTGTTTGTATGATGGTTCTCTTTTATTATAATGTTAATATAGTTGATCTTTTGATGAGGTTTTTAGAGTAATTCTAATTTATCAAAGCTCTATATATGAATCCTTTTCCCCATTTTAATGGTTCTTCAATGAATCTTTTGATCTTTCCCTTTTCCTCATGTTGGGTATAATTTTCTTGCAAATTCATTGTTAATCCATTCTTTTATTTTCTTAGCAAGTAAGAGTACTTATACAAAAAAAAAGTCCATTTATAGATTCCAATTTAGACTACTAAGATTGCCATTAGAGTTTAGATCTTGCAGTTTCCTTTAATGGCATAAGTTTTTTGTTGCTATTTTCTTGCATTTATTCTTAATAAGGCCAATTTACAACAAGATAATAAGTAACAGAGATGATGTTGTTTCTTAGATAAGGTAGGACATATATGTTACAGACTTTAAGCTTGTCTATTATAAATATCAAGAACTTCAAGCTTGTAAATCGATGGTGTGGTCATCAATTATTGTTCAACCACCATCAGTAAATTGGGAGATGAGTTTGGTTTATTATTTATTAGTCCTTGTTCCTTTCTCGATGATTCAGGAAAGATCAGACACCAGAATTCTCCTATTGATGACAATAGTATGGCCTAATCTATCATATCATCCCTTTTGTCATGTTAGACCAAACGACCTCCCAAAACTTGACCGTATAGTAACTTGAAAGAATTGAACTCGTACGTTTGTGTGTCCTTACAATTAATAATATATTATTAAGCACAAGACTCCTTAATTGTAAAAATTCCATGTTCCCAAAGCCTTTTACACTTTGACACTTTTGACTTAAAAAAGAAAAAATGAGCATAGCACAATTAGAGAAAAGCACAATCGTAGTCTTCCTTCTTGTTACCCCTATTATCTTTCCATTTTAACCATTAAAGAGAGGACAACAATATATGATTCTGAGCCATTGATCTTCCAAATGTCAACATACATCTCCTAACCATCTGATTCATCTTCTAGTGGCTGATGTCTGCCTGTCATAACTAAATGTCAATATTTTACTCCGTGATAGCATGAAGTAAAAATTAAGACCAACCCACATATGAAAACCAAAGATTCATCATAGGTGTGATACCTAACCATTTAGTTCACCTTCCACGAGTACATTTTATGGCCACCATCTTCACCCTTTTCTGTCTTGATTGAGATGTCGTCTGTTCACTTGTTTTGTCAGTTGTATTTTGAGAACTTTGGATTGTGTTCCAAATATTCCTTTGGGATTCAAGTACCTAAACTTCACCCTCACCCATCTATAAGACATCAAAACTGAAAACTAAATGTATTCACATTAGACATAAGCAACATCAAATTAGAACATCTAATTTATATACAAACCCTGACATATGCGTGGCCACTTAAATCTCTAATTGTTACTCCATAGCCTTTAGCTGCCTGTTTCAGATGAATAGATTTTACACTTCTCTATATAAAACTAAATGCAAAGGAATTAATATTTGATAAAATGGCGAACTAACCTCCCTTTTTCCTTTTGCAATATAGACGATGGAGTATTTGACCCTATTGATGCCAATTGTATGTGCCTCCTAACTCTCGGTGGTCGGTTGTCTGTATTGGATGTAACAATTTGATTTTTTGAAGACTTCTGTGTTTGCGCTATATTATAGATATATGATTAGTAATGAAACATTCATATTCATATGACATATAAAGTAAAGATAAATGAAAGTTATATTTACTATGCATTAACAATTTCCAAATGTCTTAGCGGTTATCTTTGTTTTTGTAGCCTTTTTTGTTGTGGCAAACTTCCAAGCAATGTTGGCATCTTATTGATACTCTAACTTTGGACAACCTGTGTGGATTTCATAGTTCTTCATTTTTATCCCTTATTCTAGCCTTGTTTATTCTTCCCGGCATCTTTCTAATCATAGGAGGTAATATCAGTTGTATATTTTCAACCTTAGGCCAAAACTTCAGACTACTGATAGGTTCTATAAAAAACTGGTAACTCTTCAAATATAATTCACGCAAACATGGAATACATATTAGATCCCAACATCTACATTGTCATGTTCGAGCTTGCAAATCAACATTGTATTTGTTTGTGAAGTAAGTAACTTCAAATTTTAAACTTCTATTAGTCTTAATTACATAATTTCTGGACTCCCATTATGCAGTATCTAGTTTCTTCCTCACTCTTAGGCTTACCTCATCAGTAAACTTTAACATTAACTCTCAGTTTTCATAGATCTGGGTCATTAGAGCAACTCATATATCCTCAACCATGATGATTAAGTTCTTTGCACGAGCTTGAAAAATGTAACCATTAAATGTTTATGAGATGTTGTTATGATCGATGTCACATTTGGGGTGTTGTACTCACTAATGCTTTCACAAACGTCTTTGGTAACCTAGATTTGAAGTCATTATAAGCTTTCTTTGATATTAACTTTAACTACTGCATGATCTCATCAAAGTCAACTTCTGTTGTGCAACTGGCAGCTTACTAAAATAACATTCGATATGTGTAGCCTTTATAGATGTTAGACCAATTCATATAGACATGCCTTACACATTTTTTGTGTTTAGCTTTTAGGAACACTAATTTAATGGCTTCCATTAAACCTTGTACACAAAAGGGACATAATAATGATTAATGTAATATTCAAACAAAAGTTGAAATAAAGCTAAACAATATGGTAATAAATTTTTACCTTTTGTTGATCACGTTCTAGGAATGGGCATTTGCACCCTCAACCACTGCCCATGCTATGGGGAACATTTGATTGTTCCCATCATGTCCAATTGCTGTTAGTAATGCCCCTCCCAAGAAAGTCTTCAAAAAGCATCCATCCAAGCCAATTATTTTTCTACATCCTTCTAGAAACCTATACTTCAATACACTAAAACCTACATAAAACCTCTTAAATATAGATTGTCTAGACGTTTCAATCTGGATTATAAATTGTCCATCTTTGCCGGATCTTCGTAACTCTTGATCATAGGACCATAACTTCGCATAATGGCCTTCTAAAGATCCTTATAACATCATCACAACCTCCCATTTTGCCCTATATTATTGACACTTAGTAACTTGTAATTCATACTTTGTTTGAAAATCATCCATCATCTCAGTAATTGGCCAGTTCGGGTTTCTCCTAAATTTGTGAAGAAATTCATTTGCCAACCATTTCCTACTAACTTGCCTGTTTGTTTGCACTTTCTTGCAAGTATGCTTTTTTCTAAAATCTTAACCACAAAAGTCTTTTTATTTCCATATTAACTGGCATAAAACCTAAATGGACATTCTACGTCACAAACAGCTTCCATTCTTGCACTTGATCTTGCCATATAAATATTGTACACATTCGTGATTGTGTAATCTCTTATTGCCTCCCGAAACTATTTCTCAGCTTTAAAATTCATATTAATTTAAAATTTAAAATTTTTCATGTTTACTTTAAGATTAAACATTAAATATTTCTTCCTTGTAATAATTGCCTCACCCCAATCATCATCACTACAAACAAGTGATCCAACTTTTGCATCACTATCCTCCTTATATTCACTAAAAACACACTGCAAATTTATTTCTTCTCTTTGTGGGGTTTTTGAATTTGATGCTTCCTCTCCAGTTTCCTTCTTCCTTTTGATTTTTCCATCAACATATTGGTTATTTCCATTTCTCTTCAATACCCCACTATAATGAAATACCTAATTGACCAATATTTATAATACAAGCACTTCAATATTTCATATGCAATGCAAATGCCAATTAAATCCTCAAACCAATTTTTTTTATAAATGAATGTAGCAATGTCACTAACATTAGTCAACACAAGGTCAACTAGTTGAAGGATGACCCAACATAGCAAATTGAACTACACTTCTAGCAGGTACTAACATTCAAAGGAAATTATAAAGATTAGACCAAATAACATAAATTACTATCAAATTAAACCAAATGACAAATCTTAGAATAAATTACCCAAATATCATCCAAGTGTGTAGGAAATCCTAATGACATCATGTAAGATTCATGAAAGATTATGTTTAATTGTCAAATTTATAGAAAATTAAACAAATTAATTTTATATTAGGTTAAACTACAATGACCTAGGATTTACAAAGGTAGTTAATCAGAGCTAATTTTTAGGCAACATACATATATAAGGTCTTTGATGGAGTTACTCACTGTGATAGATGTATGACAACGCAAGAAAGGTGATATCTAATGCCAGAATCTCAAACTCGTGACGATGGTTCAACAAAATGGTTGACCTAATCACCTGCGATGATAGACGCAAACGAGAATGTATGAAATAACGTCCAGATGCAAAGATCAAAACATAAGAAGTGGCAAATAACTCCCCTACTCTTGTAGTGAACCACAACAAACTAGGATGACACGACAAACAAATTAGGGTCTCGTTTATCTTCAACGCCCAAAATCGATTTCGAATTTATAGTGTGAGGGATAAAGAAAAAGGGGTGTGAGTAAGGAGAAAAGAAGACAGACGAATGAATTAGGGCCTTGTCTGTCTTCAACACCCCAAAACGATTTCCAATTTGTGTTATGAGGGACAGAGATGAAGGGGTCCTACGTGGTTAAGTTGCCTATGGTAAAGTTAAGGGATGCCCTAAGGAGAAGAGAAGATAGATGACAAATTAGTGTTTCATTCTAAGGAGAAAAGAAGACATACAATGAATTAGGGTTTCATTATAAGGAGAAGAGAAGACAGATGATGAGTTAATGCTACACCCTAAGGAGAAGAGAAGGCAAATGAGGAATTAATGCTACGCCCTAAGGAGGAGAGAAGACAGATGAGAAATTAGGGATTCACTATAAGGGGGCTTTATTCTAAGGAGAAGAGAAGACAAAGACAAATTAGGGCTTCATCTCTCAAAATGCCCTATAACTTTTTTTCAATTTAAAAATCATAATTACGTGTATTTCCCACATGACATACACATTGGATTATGGAGCTTGTGTATAAGTTACACGTCAGCGGCATTAATAGAGCTGTTGGCTGTGAGCTACTTTAGCCAATAAATGCAAATTCTGGCATTTGATTGTTACAAAACATAGTTATGGTTAGAATTGAAAAATTAGGTAAAGTTCTGGATTTTTTTTTAGCAATTTTCCCTTTATATTTTGATAATTAAATCAATTCCATAATTACAAATATATTTTATACCAAAAAATCAAATCAAAATAGGCATATATATATTTTTAGAGTTTGTTTAGTATAGATTTCTGTTTTTCATTTTTCATTTTTATTTTTGTGTGTTTTATTGGCTTTTACATTTTTTTAATTTTTGTATTATTTTTAATTTTTTAATTTTCTTGTTATTTTTTGAGTTTTTGTACTTTTTTTTCAACTTTCATATTTAAAAATAAACACAAAAAATAAAAACTAGAATAAAAAACAAACAAGCCCTTATTATGAGACTAATTTAATTCATTGAGTAATTATAAAAGTTATCACTTGTTGTAAATATTAAAATTAATTTATTCTTTGGAATTGCATAACTATAGTTATTTCACATTCACCGCTAAGGATAAGAGGGAAAAGTGGTTTATGTATAAAACAAAACCTATAACTGTACCTTAAAGTTTTAAATTGATATATATATATATATATACACATATATGGGTAAAAATAGATAGCATGCAGGTCATATATGTATATATCTTTAAAATTGATTCGTTTTTTCAATACCTTAAGATTTTGAAAAGTTGGTTAACTAAATTTCTTGTAGAATGTTAATTTGCATTTAGTAATAAGCTTGAGATCATTATTAGATATTTAGGTTTTAAAAAGCAAAAGGTTTTCTTTAGATCCAAACATTTCAAACAATATGTAACTTCTTTTTTGTCATTATTTAAGGCATTATTTTGTCTCCTAACATCTTAAAATAAAAAGTTTGACTTACTTCTAATATTTATAAAATATTATAATTTAGCTCTTAAATCCTAATAGTATATGGTTTCATACCCCAATTTTTTTACTTAAGAATTCATATATAATCTTATAAAGTGTTTGCATTTTGATTCTTATTGGGAGAATATCTCCAATAATCAATTTACTCTGACAAAATATTAAAATTAATTCCTTTTTATTTTACATAAAACTAAAAAATTATAAAATAATTCAATTACAAATAATACAATAATATCTCCAAAAACCAATTATACAAGATAACAGATTTTTTAACATGAAAAATAATCAAGCCAGTAAATATTTTATTATGTAAAATAATAAGTATAATCATTATTCTTCTTTGATCAATCATTAGAAGTAATTATTACAAAATAATCTTTAATACTTAAATTCTTGGTAATACTAACAAAAAAGAATAGAAAAAAAATTAAAAGGACTTAAAAATCGTAACACACTTGATCTTGGTAGAACAATCAAAACTTTTGGACAAAATTTTCTTTGTCACTTTTTTGTCTCTCTCTCTCTCTATATATATATATTGACTGTTTGACCCATAGTTCTCTAGAAAATTCTCTATAAATGTAGAGTGGGTGGAAGACTCTAGATAGTATAATTAGCTCCTTGATAGGTAGAGTGATTTGTGGGATATTTGTATATATGATTTTAGAGATTCATTGTGAGTCATCGAATTATGTCGATCTTAGCTGTCCATTAAGCGACGGAGAGTTATAAATAGGCTAGGAGTCTCACTTGTATAGCAACCCATTCTTTTATAATCTCTTAAGTAATAAGAGTACTCTCTATATTCTCTAAAGCTCCCTTGTATTCTTTCCATCTTTCACATTTCAAGTCACTTCCACTAAGTGTTTGATATAAGTACTCTTAAGAAGCACTTGCGAGAAGGTTGAACTAGCATGCTCGCTAAGGAAGGCATTCCCAAGTCGAAGAGTTTGCTCGTGCCACACGGTTCATAAGGTTATAAAGTCTGAGCTCATGACAGTTGGTATCAGAGCCAAGGTTCCAACCGTGGTATGGAGGAGCTCAATAATGAAAGGGAATAGTTCCTTGAGGAGATGCAAGGTGCCTTGAATGAAGTTCTCTCAAGATTTCTAAACCAAGTGAAGGCTTGCAAGGAACCTTCCAATCCTAGATTGCTGTGAGTCACCAATCCTTCGAGGATAAATGTACCCAAGCCTAAAATGTTCAAGGGGTTAAGGAGCGCGAAGGAGGTGGAGAATTTCTTGTGGAGCTTTAAGAAATATTTCATGGTGCTAAGTATTGTGGATGACACTAGTAAGATTAATAGTGCCACTTTCTACCTTAAATATATCGTAATAGTGTGATGGAGAAGAAGATGTCGGGATATCGAAAAGGGGACTGCACCATTAACACATGAGATAAGTTCAAGAGAAAACTAAAAAAACAGTCCTACCCAGAAAATGCCGAAGAAGAGGTTAGAGCCAAGCTAAGACTTTTCCATCAAGATGGAAGTATTAGGAACTATGCGGTAGATTTTTTCGAAGTGCTCCTGGAAATTCCAAACTCCCCCCAAAAGATGACACTCTTTTCATTCAAGGATGGTCTCCAAAATTAGATCAAGATAGAAATTAATCACCATGGAGCCTAAGATCTCACAAGTGCTATAACTATCATTAAATCCCTTATCAAGTTTAAGAAGTTTGATAAGCCTAAGTCTAATAAAGACAAAGGTGATAAGGAGAGGAGTGGGGAGACAATCATGAAGGCAAGGAGGCCTCCTATAAACATAGCAAATATGTCAAGTATAAGAAGAGCTAGATGATCGATGGAGACCAAGGTAAGAAAAGATTCACACCTAGTTGGGATAGACCGCACAGGGCTAAGGATTGCTTGAAGAAAAAGTAAGCTCTCGGCCTTAATAAAGGATAAGAAAGAAAGTAAACCTGAAATAATGATAATAGAATTGCTCTAATTCCTTAATGTCGTCAAGAAGATGAAGGTACTTAAATTCAAGAAGAGGGGTTGCCTGTTCGTCGAGGTCAAGATTGGTGATTAAGTGGTAAATGCATTGATGGATACCAAAGATACGAACAACTTCATCTGAGCCGAAGAAGCCAAATAGGTTAGGCATCAAGTATATCGGGGATTAAGGGTAGATGAAGGCCTTTAACTCAAAGGCAACAACAATAAATGGGAGTGGTCGAGGAGTTAAGGTATGCCTTGGTGATTGGTTTGGTCAAATTAACCTTTGATTGTTTTTTTTTTTGGATGAGTATCCTTTAGTATTTGAACTGGAGTTTTTCGATGTTGTCAAGGTGATACCAATCCCGTTTGTCAACACTATGTACATCATGGAGGAAGTCAAGATGTGTATGGTGCAACTTTAGAGAAAGACAATTCTTTAATCTAAGCTCATTTTGGTCATCCAACTCTTTAAAGAAGAAACACCACTCTAGTTGCTAAAGTCACTTCTACCTAAGAGAGAGGTAGATCTTGTCACCAAGGAAGTGCAAGGAATTCCTTCAAAGTTTGAATAACCAAAATAGGCAATCTAAAGAGTCGATGGGTAAAGACTCCAAAATTGTGGAGAAAGCAAACTTTATGGCATAGAGTCATTTGCTTAACCATCTAAAGATCACATGGAATAAGCGAATTGGCAAGCTTTTGTAGTAAGTTGTAACTTAGTGATGAAGCGAAAGCCAAGTAGAGCAACCTTAGAAGTGGATACTAGAAGCATGAAGGAAAGTTTGGGGGGCCATCACAAGTCCGAAAGTTCCTTTGGTGAGTTTCTTAATTAAAAAAAAAGGAGTATAACCCACAAGTCATGAGTTCGAAAGAATTGGCAGGTCAAGTGAGGAGACATCTATTCGAGCATAAAAGTAGGATGTCTAAAAGTGAACAACCATTCATGCTAAAGAGGCAAAGGTTGAGGAAGAAAAATATGGAGTAGCACCAGAAGTGTGCAAGATCGAAATAACAAGGATGTTGTCAGGTTGAGTGGGGGAGAACATTACGTAGTGAAAATTTGTCCCATCAAAGAGGTTATGTTAATTGTTTGACCCTGGAGTTCTCTCAAAGATTTTCCACAAGTCTAGAGTAGGTGGAAGACTCTAGATAGCATAATTAACTCATTAATAGGTGCAGTGATTAGTGGGATATCCTAGAGACTCGTTGTGAGTTATCTGATTGTATTGATCCTAATCGTCCATTGAGGGATGGAGGATTATAAATAGGTTAGGAGTCTCACTTGTATAGCCACCCTATTCTTTTGTAATCTCTTGAATAATAAGACTATTTTCCATATTCTCCAAAGCTCTTTTATATTCTTTCCATCTTTCATATTTTAAGTCACTTTCGCTAAGTATTCGATATAAGTACTCTTAAAAAGCACTTGTGAAAAAGCTGAACTAACATTCTAACTAAAGAAAGCATTCTTAAGTTGAAGAGTTTACTAGTGTCGTATAACTCTCAGAATTTTAAAGTTCAAGTCCGTGACATTTATCTCAGCTATTACGTATATATAATAAAAGAACAATCACGATTATTAAAAATTAAGAACACGTTTTTGATAGGAGTAGCACACCAAGCATACCAAAAGTACGTACCAACTTTAACAAAAGAAAAGAGTCACATTTTTTTATTTTATCCCTTTATTTGAAGGGATTGATTATAAATTTTTTTGTTTTAGGAACCCAATTCTTAGGATTCAGAAATTAAATTGTTTTATTTTATAAATGTTAAAAAATAAATTAAACTTGTTTTGAAATATTATAGGGCAAAGTGAAAGTAAATTAAATATTTATAAAAACTTAAGAGAATAAAATAAATCTTTTATCTAGTAAAAAATAACTAATTCTACAACAATTAAATAATTTTCAGAAAAAAAACTATGCAATAAGTATCCTATTAAAAATAAAACATCTGATTATATAAAAAAAAATATTTAGTCAGTCGTATTGGTGGCCTTTCATAATTATTTTATTAGTTAAAATATTATTTATTTTTTATAAAAAAAGTAAAAAATATATAATTAAAATAATAATTTAACCTTGTGAATGACCATAAAAATCCAGTACTTTTATGCATGTTTTCTTAATGCTCCGAAGTTAAAACAGTTTCTACCGATGGTAGCTTCTGATCTGATGATTTAATTTATTGTTTTGTCGTGTATAGTTGAATTCGATCACAGTCAGCGTACGAGATGAGTTGGACTTTGAGTTCCTGGGAAATAGGAGCGGGCGACCTTACACGGTTCAAGCAAATATCTCTGCTAAGGGGAAGGGTGACAGAGAGCAACGAGTACCTTTGGTTTGATCCTTCCGCCGACTTGCACGAATACACAATACACCGGAACCATTACCATATTGTGTAAGCTTTTTAAGTTTCAATAAAAAAAATTTAAAACATTTAATCAATATTGAATTAGATCATTAATTCTACTATCTTCTTCTTTTTCATTTTTTTTCCAGGTTCTATGTAGATGATGTCCCTGTCATTGTTTACAAGAACAATGAAGCAAGAGGAATCGCGTATCCAAAATTCCAGCCAATGGGAGTCTACTAAACATTGTGGGAAGGTATTAGAGACAAATGAATGGTATTGAACCCATATTTTAAGCATTGAGAGTACAGGTGTATATAGTACACAGGATAACAAAATATCAAGCAACTTAAGCAACAATATTAGCTTCTCTCAACAAATAGTGTTAATCCTTATATAGTTTATCTCAACAGCTAGTATTTATCCTTATCAGGAAGCTGATGATTGGGTAACAAGAGGTGGTTTAGAGAAGATTGATTGGAGCAAAGCCCCTTTTTATGCATACTAAAAGGACTTTGATATCGAAGGTTGTCCTGTGCCAGGACCAACAAATTGTGTCTCCAACCCAAGTAACTGGTGGGAGGGTGCTAATAATCAAACCCTAAATACCATGGAAGCAAGAAGATATCCTATATCCGATATCGCCACCGGAGTGCATGTTCGGAATCTAAATCCATATTAAAGAAGCAACAAGTCAAGCGAGTTGGTACATATACATAAATGTCTTTTTACTTACACTCACTCTTATATGTTCTTGTGTCATGCAAGTTTAATTGGAGGTATGAATGGAAATAAAATAGGATTTGTGTACAAGTGTGGACGAATTTGTACGCTTGAACATTTGTAGATTAAATTTATAATAATAATAATAAGCAATATATATGTACATAGTGACTAAATCAACTTAAAGTTCCATGTAATGCGCTACATCCCTTATATCTTTCCTCTTTTCCCTTGAATATCTATCTTTCATTTGGTTCAATAAAATTAGGTATCTTTTAGAAAACATTTTTGCATTCTACCGCCATTTTAGTTTCTTTCATCTCTGCGCTGGGGTGGATCAAAAGATCAATTTCTTCTGCAAAATGGGTCGTGTTAAGCTTCAGATAAAGAGAATAGAGAACAACACAAATCGACAAGTTACATTCTCTAAACGTAGAAATGGTCTCATCAA
>JAOXYD010244938.1:0-16815 GCA_028565735.1 Pinacopodium congolense
ATTCCATATTAGGTTGAATATTGGTTTAGTGATTGCATTTAGTTTTCCAATTGAATTAAGTTAATAGTTTTGAGTTTACAAAAAAGTTTTTAACACCCAATTCACCCCCCTCTTGGGTGCCATAGGACTTACATCTAGCTTATTCTTGTTATTTTTTCTTACTCTTTTAATTATTGTTCTCTTCATTTCATATTTTATTCTTTGAATATTAGTTGTTTTTGGTGTATTTTGATTAAATATTGGTGTAAAACCTTGGTTATTTTTATTTATTAATGGAATGCTTTTTTTTGGTTAGTTTGAGTATTGTTCTTAATTTTCCAGCTTTCAGTTTATTAATTTCTTGTGTTTTATTTTATTTTCCAGCCTTTTATTTGATTTATTTTATCATGTTATTAGTTTGTTTATTTTCTATTTTAATTATGTTCATAATGTCTAGCTAGTTTAATCTTGGGTTGGAAGATATTAATGGGATTTTGATTTAATAATTGTGAGAATTGATTAGGAATTGAATTGGGCTTTATGATTTAGGTTAGGATTGAATTGGAATTTTGGTAAAATGTCATGAATTAGGGATTAATGCTTAGGATTAGCTACCCTATGTGTAATTTCTTGTTCAATTGCTAAGAATGAACTTGTGATACATAATAGTCCTAGTGATTTCCATAAGTAGCAATTTCCATAAGTAGCAATAGCCTAATTGAATTTGTTAGTAAACTTAATCAACTTAGCTTAAGATTCTAATCCTCTTCGCTACATATTCTGAGCTTGTGTGACTATAACTTTGGTTAGTCGTTCCCTAGTTCTTAAAGCTGTTGCATCGTTAAATCTAAAGAGCTTATTCTAGGTTGCCGCGTGATTAGAGATAAGTTTTCTATCGTATAGGACTTGTCTAAAAATGGAGGAACATAGGATGCAAGAGTTTGTTTATGTCTATAGGCTAACATTTTAGACTAATCACAATTTATTTATTTCAAGGATCAATTATAAGTTTAGAATCCCAGATTTATCTTCCACCCAGCTTTTTATATTTGTTATTTGTTTCTTGATTATTTTCTTTTGTTTCGTTAATTGTCTTTAGTGTTTAGTTTAATGTTTCTGTATCTAGGTTTTCTTTTCTTTTTGTTTTCCTTTTTAGTTAGCATTATAATAGTTTTAGCATATCTTATCTCCTTGTGGGATCTTGTGTGAAGGCCTAGAGATATGTTTACGTATGATGTCCGAATTAGGTGTGAACTTAATCATAATGATAGGTTCCATAGAAGAGATTAATACATTTAATTAATATTTAAAATGGAGAGAACTTTCATTTAAATTATCAAATTGAATAAAATTATATAACTTAAGAGCAAGTGTGATTTAATTTAGGGACCTAAGTTCTAAGACAATTTGGAGAATCGATGAATTTAAGCTAAGTGATGGATATGAATACACCTTAGGGTGATTAACTATCCATATCCTAGCTTTATTATTGCTTGGTAATTTTTATGTTTGTTCTTAGATTTGTCTTTAGTTATTTTGTTTATTTTCATTCATAAATAAATAAATTAATCAATGAATCAATCTTTGAGTATGCTAAATAACTAGGATAGAAATTATTTAGTAATTTTAGTCCTCGTGGATTGAAAACCTAAACTCATAATAACTATATTGCATGTGATAAGTACATTTGCCTAATTGTGTGCTTTAGTATTGTTGTTGAAATTCGTGGTTTATTTTCATTTAAAACTTAGGAACCTTATATGCACATTACCCTTATTAGGTGCCAATAGGACTGGCAACTGGTATCAGAGGTAGGCTTGTGATATAACATAATTATACATCTTCCAAGAATGTTTTCATAATGATTATCTTATATTTGAAAGGAAATTCCATGTGGTTTAGGTGCTACCTAAACAATTCATATTATGTAGGACTTTTTTAGGAATTTTAATGAACCTCTAGAGTTAGGAGAGATGTGGATCAATTTGAGGAGTTAGAACATCAAGTTATAAAGTTCTACATCAAATATCAAGGCTATAGGGTCTGTTGTGAAGAATGCATTATGAGAAGAGCAAGAGAAGCTAAAATAAGTGACAACTCATCTGTAGGTGACTTTGAGGTTAAATTAGATGCACTTTGGGTTTGCCTTTGTTTATTTTGATTATTTTATCAAATTCATTAGTCAATCAGCTTTCAAATAGGCTAAATAATAGAGATAGTATTTCATTAATAGTTGCAATCCTCATAGATTGACAACTAGGACACACAATAACTTTACCATATAATGATAGGTGCACTTGTCTCATTAAATTTTTTATTATTAATTATTAGTAATTATTTGGTTTACTTTTATATAAAACTTAGGTAAGGCTTACATGCATCAAATGGCTATTCAAGGAGAAGAGAGCAAGGTAAAATAAGTTTTAAAAAACTTCTAAAATTGTATGCTTTTAATGTAAGAAACTAGGGCATATGAGAAATGAATTTCCACTTCTCAAATAGAATGAGAAGGATGAAAAGAGTTGTAGAAAGGAAAAGAAAGAAAAGAAGGAGAAGGAGAGGAAGAAGAAGAAGGCATTAGAGGCCATGGCATGGGATAGCTCAAGTGACTTCACAAGTGAAGAATCAGATAGAGAAGTTGACAATCTATGTTCTATGGTTTTGGAAGATAAGATACCTTCTAGGTCCCATTCTTTTTATCATGATAGTGATGATGTAGATAATTAAAATAATATTAGGCCATATGCCAGATATTATAAGCTAACACATTCCCATAATCCCCATATCCATATGCAAACATTTAGAAACATTTTTTTATCCATATTATAGGCCTAAATTTCATCAAAGAAAAATCATTTAGGGATAGAAGATATAGAAATACATTTAGGAATAAATGAGATCACATTTCTATTTGTATGATGATCTTATTATTTGCCATTATTGTAGAAATTTTGGTCATGTTGAGAATTTTTGTTTTAATAAACAAACTTAGTTTCATAATTCACCAAAAGGCTTAGATAGCTGCAAGTTTTTAACTTCAAGGACCCATGTTAATGTAGGTACCTAAAGTGAAATAAATTTCTTTATTTTGTAGGAATTGAAAAGGAGCAAGTGGTATGTAGATAATAGGTAATCTAGACACTTGAGGGGTATGCTTCATAATTCATATCTTTAAAGAGTAAGGATGGTGTCTATTTGACGTTTGGAGAAAATTTCAAGGGTAAGATTAGTGGCATTGGAATATTTGGTAAGAATAATACTATGATTGCCAATATGCTTTTAGTTGATAGATTAAAGCATAATTTATTAAGTGTAAGTTAATTATATGACAAAATTCTCAGAGAGTGTTTTAAAGAAAAATCATATGTTATTTCAACTATGTTAGATAATAGTATTGTATTTGTTGGTAAGAGAGAAGGAAATATTTATACCATTGATTTAAATGATCTCTCTAACCTTGATATTAGGTATTTTGTATCTATGAGTGAAGATGGTTGGATGTGGCATAGGAGATCAAGACATACAAGCATGAAACTCTTATCCAACTTAAGCAATAAGCAACTAGTGAATGGGATACCAAAGCTAAAATTTGAGAAGGAAATAGTGTGTCATGATTACTAAGTGGGGAATCAAACAAAAGCTCCTTTAAGAAGACAAAAATTGGAAATAATATCTAGACCTTTGAAATTATTACATATAGACTTGCTTGGCTTATTTAGAGTTAGAAAGTTGTATGCTTTTATTATTATTGGTGATTTTAGTAGGGTTACTTGGGTGATTTTTTTGGCTAGTAAGGATGAATATTTTAAGTCTTTTGATAAAGTTTGTTCAGAGAAATCAAAATGAAAAAAATATTATATGATTGCATTAATTAAAAGTTATCATTATAGGAAATTTAAAAATGATTGTTCAAGGCTTATTTTGATGGGAATAAATGTTTTCATAAATTTTCTACACCTAGGGCCCCTCAATAAAATGGAGTTATTGAGAGGGGAAAAAGAGCTTTAAAAGAGATGGCAAGGACGATGTTAAAGGAGTATAACCTTTGTAAATATTTTTTAGCAAAATCAAGAGCTTGTGTTTGTTATATATCCAATAAGTTTATCTAAGACCAATTATAGATAGGACTCCTTATGAACTTTGGCATGGGAAAAGCCAAAGATTAGTTATTTTAAAGGTTTTTTAGTGTAAGTGTTTTATTTTAAGCACTAAGGATAACTTAGGTTAGTTTGGTGAAAAAATGGATGGAGGGATTTTTTTAGGTTATTCATTAACTAGTAGAATATATAGGGTATTTAACAATAGAACTTTGATGATTGAAGAGTTTATGACTGTTGTCTTTGATGAATCAAATTCCTTTGATGTTAAAAAGAATATTGAAGATGTTGATATAGGATTGTTAAAGGACTTAGAGAAATTAGGTTTAGAAGAATAAAAAGAGGACAACCTAGACAGCACACATAAACTTAGTAAACCTATTTTTAAATCAAGTAAGTATGATAAAAAGCATAAGAGTTTACCTAGAGATTAGAGATATAAGAAAGATGACCCTTCAAACTGAATTAGAGGCCATATGCAAAGAGGTGTGATTACAGGATCATCTTTTAGAAATTTACGCCATATTGCCCTTATTCCATATATAGAGCCTAAGACCATAGATGAAGATCTTAGTGATGAAAGTTTATTTTTAGCCATGAATGAGGAGGTAAATCAATTTGAGAGATAAAAAGTTTGTGCATTAGTACCTAGTCAAAATGATCATCAAATTTTAGGTAGTAAATGAGTATTTACAAGCAAGTTTGATGAGTTAGGCAATATTGTGAGAAACAAGGCTAGATTGAGGGCTAAAAATTATAACGAAGAAAAGGGAATTGATTATGAAAAGACATTTTCACCCATAACTAGATTTGAAGCAATTATATTGTTATTTTCCTTTGCACTACATGGGTTTTAAACATTTTCAAATGGAAGTGAAGAGTGCATTTATTAATGGTTTTATTCAAGAAGAAGTTCCCCCTATTTTGAAAACCATAATGAAACTAGCCATGTTTATAAATTGTCAAATGCCTGATATGGTTTGAAATAAGTTCATGGGTTATGTGCCTATCTAATTTTTAAAAGAAAAATAACCAAGAATGCACTAAATAATATCACAACACACGAAGACACAAGTGTACCTATTAGATGTAATATAGCTAGGATAAGTCTAAGTGTCAATCCACGAGGACTGATATTGCTAATAAATCCCTATATAAATTTATCTAGCTATTCAAAAGTGAAAAGTCAATTGTTTAAATTAATGATTAAAACAAACAAAATAATTTAAAGTAAAATGCCTAGACAAACTTGTAAGGAGAAAAAATCAATATTGAAGGTAGGATTCAGGTAATTGATCCCTCTAGGATGTGTATGTAACTTATTGTTTATCATAATTTAACTCGAATTCCAAATTTTTTAGATCATAGATTTCCTAATGTAAATTACACTCTTTCTTAAGCTATGTAACTCTATTCAATTTAATTAAACTAGGCAAAAGTTCTTTATATCTTATTCTATTAAATTTAATGCATTAACATATTTTATGAAACCTAATTTTTTGTCTAGATTCAAGTATAAACTGGACATCTTATGTAAGCCCATCTTTAAGTCCCTATATAAGATGTTTCATTCATAGAATGATCTAATGCATAGAAGAAATTTTGTAATCTCAATCATACCCATAATTAAAGCATCAAAATCAACATTTATGTTCACAAAACAATTGAATCCAAAGTAATTAACATATATGAACAAATCTAATTAAAAAACTGGGAACTCAAGAGTTAAAATAACAATAAAAAAGCACTACATCCTAGAGTTCCTATAAACTTAAATCTTATAAAGAGTTTAACACCTAAATATAGTTTCAATCACACAAACAAACATAAAGATGAAAGGAATAAGAAAGCTCATGATACGTCTTCTTGATTCTTTGAAATATTTATGCTGGATGGTGAAATCCTTCCTTGATCCTTGATTTCTTGCCATTGGATGCCTCTGCTCTTTCAATCTTGGTTGAAACCCTTAAAAAATGACTTAGGATGTGTTATATGACCTCTAACGGCTAAACAAATGTATTTCTTACCCACAAAAACACCCAAAAATCTAAAATTAGGTTATTTAAGGACATGGAGGGCATCTTGATTATAGGAAACATTATGGTTTTGATACTGCCTATAATTGATGTTGGAGCAAAATCACGAGGAGCATTATCGGTGTGATGTTACCTATAATGCACTAACTTTCTGCATCACTTGGTTTTCTCACTATATCTCCCCCATTATTTATCTAATAGCCATAAAATTTGGTATGGAGTTTCTTGACACAATATTCTTACACTCTATAAAAATTCTTAAAAAATGGAGGTCCATAAGTGCACCTAATGCTTTGCTCAAATTAGTTGTACCCAATTTGATGATTAACTAAACTTGTCTTGCTCTTTCCTTTGTTAACTCTTCAGGGCTTGTCAAATGACCATGAAATTTGGTGTGGAACTTCATAACACTATGCTTAAGTCTCAAACGTGATTTCACACCTCTTATAGTTCCAAAAGTGTGTTAAGATTCCCATTAAAGTCTTATAAAACAAATGTAAACATAGAAATAGCTAAGCAACATCACATTCAAAGGTTTTAACTCAATATACACCTAATTCACATGGATTTGTCCTTAAAACCAATTTAAACAAGCAATAAATCATGCCTAAAATATGCATACTTTAAGAGCTATCAAATACCCCACACTTAGGTTATTGCTTGTCCTCAAGCAACGACTTAAACATTCCCTTAGACAAAATCAATCAAGAGTTTATAAGCAAATGAACATAAACAAAAATCGAACAATGTTATTAATTCAGTTTACAAAGCACAACCATTTTCATGACAAAAACTTGTCTAATTCATGCATTCACAAAATTAGTAATATGGCAACCTTCGATGAACAATATCAAATATTTATGAAGTTCTATTTAGATTATCATGTAAAGTTATTTAAGGAAATTACCACTGATGTAAAGTATAGCTCATTTTACATATTATAGAGCAAATTTGGGGTTTAACCTTGTTTTTTGATATGAGGGTAAATATTTTGTCATAAATGTCCCCCATTACTCAACTTAGTAACTCTTTTTGACTTATTTGTAATGTCATCTATTCTTTTGACCTGAAGGTGAATATTTTTTTATGAAACCCTCATTTACTCCGCTATATCACAATAAAAAATGGCTACTAGCTCCACTCATATAGTTCAGCCTTTTATTTAGTATAAAGCTAGTGGCGTGAGTGTTTGCTCACTTAGTTTAAGCACGTCTATACTTCTTTATTCATTGAACACATACCCAATTCCAAATTCATATGATAATTCATATATAACAACATTCGAAAATTGTTATTGAACATAAAAAGTCCCTATAATCATATACAGATCATACACAAACAAAAGAAGAAAAGAAAAATTTTTGATTAAAAATAAATCAAGGCCTGTTCAATGCTCCCTTCGTCAAGAACATAGATGAAATTAAAAAATTACTATTAAAAATCAAATCCCAATCTCATTCATTCAAGAAGGAATATTCAAGTCATCACTATCAAACTCCTAACAACTCAAGTGTGATGATATATGAGCAATTATAACGTTTTAGTTCACATTCAATTCCCCCCTATACTTATGCCAAATTGTCCTGAACTTGGAAGATCAAGTAAAATAAAGTGCAAAAAGAGTAAGAGAGGGAAAAGAGAACAACAATCTAATGAATGGTGAAGTCTAAATTCATAAAAGACCATGAGTGCCTATAGTAATCAATATGGTTGAAGGCTTTTAGGAATCATCATCGAAGCTTATGGTTGAAAATCTGAAGAACAAAGTTAAAACAATTTTGAAAGATTAAGTCAAGATAGGATAAAATAAAATAAATGGATGTAAAACGAATTCCTACTAATGAAAATGTTTAGAAAGTACTCAAGTCTAAAGCTTATGAATCCTTCAAAATCAGCAACCTTTTAGTTCAAGATGTAAGAATAGCATGTGTAATGCAACAATTAATCTTATTGGGATATATAGTAAGGTGTATTATGAAATGGAATTGTCATATAGCACTATCTTGAGGCTCCAATAGAGATATCAATACAAAGCAAAAGAAACACATGCTATTCCTAATCAATCCAAGCATAATGTGCATTCATCTTAACTTTAACACACTCCAAACCAAAGTTATTATCACATTTGATTCAAAAAAATTGTTATAGAGTGTTTTTCTTAATTAACTCAAGTAATGCATCAAAGATCATGAATATGTAAGAATAATGCACCCATCTCATATACACACATATCCATGAAAATAGTCATCCAGAGTTAAGCTTAGGTAAGTTGGAGAATGACACATATGAGAAAATCCATATGCTAGATAATTATAAATCATTGCATGACATACATATTGATGGACTATCTCAAGTTTATAACCAAAAACACCTTATTCAAGTTGAAACTATAAGTCATCATGAAATCAAAACTCTAAGTCTTCATGAAATCCCTAAATTTTAAGTGTTCAATGTAGAGATTAAGTATATACATTGTTGATTTGATGTAATACTTTCGAATTGAAGCATAAAGAGTTGAATTGGGTTTGTGAGGATAAATATTTCCACTATTCTCTATTCTAAAGAATCTCTAACCCATTCTCAAATAAAATCATTAATAATTAATGTAAATATAGAAACCAAATTTCATAAGGAAACCTAAGAGATATAAAACACATAATTAGATTTAAATGCAATCAAATAAAACATGCCAACAACCAAAACTAAATGCAATAACTTTTAACAAAAAAAATAAAAAGAAATACAAATACATGAAATAACATTTGGTTGCCTCCCAATAAGTGATTCTTTAAGGTCTTTTAACTAGACCTTAATGATAGAGAATAATTATTCTCGTTTGCAAATCATAAATTCTTCCTATTTTCTTAATTACTAGATTGTTTATTAAAAATACGTAAGCTACAAAACCTACCATGTGATGTCTCTCTTCACCTCCTTTAGACTGTGTCAAGTACCTTGGAAAGAAATCTTGATATCCAACACCCTACCTGCATTCGGAATTTGTTATACCAATAGAATTAAAATACAAGGGTATCTGTTTTTCTTCCTTAAGTAATGTGATAACAACAACTTCTTTTGTTTCCTCATCCACTTAGACTATTGGCTACCCCTCACCTATTGTGAAGTCATCATTATCTTACTCGCTTAGCTTAATTTCAGTAATGGTAGACATAAATGCTCACTCTCATTTTATAATTACTTTAGCTAATTGCCTTACTTATATTGCCAAGTTGTGTAGGGAAGTCTCTATACCATCTAATCAGCTTTTATTGTGGATGTAACATTGATTAATATCCCTCTCAATCTAGATTCTTCTTATTATTGAACAAGATACTAAACTTATGCAATCAAGTAGTGGATGGAAGCTTCTACACCTTCAAATTGAGCTTCTACTATAAACATCACCTTAAATAATAACTCTCTTAGTCTCGAATCGTCTTCCTTAATAGTCTAATAGAGGCTATTCAAAATAAATTAGATCTGTCCATGATGGATTATAGGTGTTGCTCCACTTTTCATCATAATCCATTCTAACTATCCTCTACCTATCGACCAAACTTCTTCATCTTGCCACTGGTAGTCTCGCTATTGATTATTTTTTCAAGCCATTACATTGACTACCAACACCTCAAAACCTAGCATATAAGATTAATATTCTTTATTTTCATAATAAAAAATAAAAATAAGAGTAAAGAAAAGAAAAAAATGGCTAGTCTAACAAAGAATAGAAAACATTAGAAATGATGTAGTCCCCAGCAACGATACAAAAAATTTGATGTGTTATGTGCCTATCTATGTTTTAAAAGAAAAATAACTGAGAACATACTAAACAATATCACAACACAAAAATGGCAAGTGTACCTAACAAATGCAATATAGCTAGGATGAGTCTAGGTGTTGAACCATAAGACCTGATATTGCTAATGAATCCCTATCTAAATTTTGCTAAAGATTCAAAAGTGAAAAAATTGATTCATTAAATTGATGATCAAAAGAAACAAAACAATTGAAGTAAAATGCTTAGACAAACTTATAAGGAGAAACAATCAATGATTAAGGTAGGATTTAGATAACTAATTCCTTTAGGATGTGTATATACTCATTGTTTATCTTTATTTAACTCAAATTTCAGATTTGTTAGACTATAGATTCCCTAATGTAAATTACACTTTCTTAAGAAATGTAACTCTCTTAAATTCAATTAAATTAGGTGAAAGTTTTCTCTATCATATACTATTGAATTTAATGCATTAACCTGTTTTATGGAATCTATTGTTTTGGCTAAATTCACATCTAACCTATACATCTTATGTAAGCCTATTTTTAGGTCTCTATGAAATATGCTTCATTCATAGAATGATCTAATGCATATACGAAAGCTTGTAATTTCAATCATACACATAATCAAAGCTTCAAAAATAACGTTTATGTTCGCATAACAATTAAATACAAGTAATTAACATCCATGAACAAATCTAATTCAAAAACTTATAATTTAAGAGTTAAAACAAGAATAACAAAAAGCATTACATCCTAGAGTTTATAACCACCTAAATTAAAAAAATTATTTAGCTCCTAAGCATAGTTTCAATCATATAAAAAAACATCTAGACGAAAAGAATAATAAAGCTCATGATAAATCTTCTTGAATCCTTGAAATCTTGATGTTGGATGGTGAAATATTTCCTTGATCAATGAGTTCTTTCCTTTGGATGCTTCATCTCCTTTAATCTTAGTTGAAACCCTTCAAGAATAGACTAGAATGTGAAGTATGACCTTTGATAGCTAAATAGATGTCTTTCTTCACCACCAAAACACCTAAAAACCTAAAATTAGGTTATGTATGGATGTGGAGGATGTCTTAATTGTGGGAAGCATCATGGATATGTGATTGATCCTAATGCCCCAACTTTTGTGCCACTTAGTTTTCTCGTGACATTAACTTCATTTTTCATACAATTGTTATGAAATTTTGTATAGAGCTTCTTGACAGGTTTTTCTTACACCCTACAAAATTTCATGACAAATGGAGCTCCATAAGTGCACCTAATGCTTACCGTAGTCAGTTGTACCAAATATGGTGTTTAATTAAGCTTATCCAACTCTTTCTTTTTGCACTCTTCATAGCTTGTCAAATAACCTTGGAATTTTGTGTGGAACTTTATAACATGATGCTTTAAGTATCCAAAGTGATTCCACATCTCTTCTAGTTCTTAAAGTGTGTGGAAATATTGACCAAATTCCTACAAAACAAATGAAAACATAGACATATTAAGCAAAATCACATTCAAAGGTTTTAACTTAATATACACATAATTAACATGGATTTAATACTAAAATCAATTCAAACAAGCACTAAATCATGCATAAACAATGTATACTTTACATCTATCAAAACTTACGAGAGATTAATTATATTTCTATTGGAAAATGGTTTTCCTAAGGGTACAGGTGATACAACCCTCTTCATTAAGAAAGAAAATGAGGATATCTTGATTTTTCAAATACATGTTGATGACAATATCTTTGGTGCCACTGATGAGAGCTTGTGTCAAAAATTTTTCAATTTTATAAGTAAACAATTTGAGGTGAGCATGATGGGAGAACTTAATTTCTTTTTTGGATTGCAAACTAAGCGAATGGATGATGGAATTTTCATAAATTAAGCCAAGAATACTAAATAGTTACCCAAAAGCTTTGCAATGGACCAAACTAATCCATTAGAAACACCTATGACTATCACCACTAAGTTAAAGACAGATGAAGGAGCTAAACCCATAAATGCTAAGATGTATAAAGGCATGACAGGTAGTTTGCTTTACTTATCCTTAAGTAAGACCAGCATCATATTAGTGTATGTACATTTGTTTAAGGTATTGATGTGGAACAACATCCTTAGGATTATGGTATCTTAAGAATGCAATTATAGATTTAGTTGAATATTTAGATGTGAATTATGCTAGTAATTTTTTGGGTTAGGAAGAGCACATCTGACACTTTCCAATTTTTAGGAAATGCATTAGTGTCTTAGTTTATTAACAAGCAAAATACGACAACTTTATCAACTGCACAAGTAGATAACACTAATGTTATCAAACCTAACATATGTATATGGCATGAAGCTTAATAAAATCCCTATTAGGTTTAATAACATTAGTGTCATGCTTAGCCAAGAATCTAATTCAATATTTAAGGACTAAGCACATTGAGATACTGTATTACTTCATTAGATATCATATGAAAAATGGTGATATTAAATTGGATTTTGTTAATACACAACACCAATTAGGTAATATAATTACTCATCCGCTGAACGAGGATATGTTTTGTATAATTAGAAGAGAATTAGGCATGATTGATGATAGGAAATTTTGAAATTTTTATATGCTTATGCATGCCTTATGACATCATTATGATCTCCTTCAAAATTTTGACTGTATAAAAATTGGAATCTTTTTAACTCTTTTATAACCTTATGTCAAAAAAGGAGGAGAAGTGTATATGATATTAAATGCTTTATATAAAGGAATTCAATTTTTTATATGATGTTTATACTTATGAAGCAGGCTAAACATGCTTAAGTTTTAAGTAAAATTGTCCAAGAAACACTATAACTATACCACAAAACACGACAAGGCAAGTATACCTATCGATTGTGATATAGTTAAGGTGAATCTAGAATCGAATCCACACGGACTACTATTATTAGTGAATAACTATCTAAATTATCTAGCCTAACAAATTGAAGAGAGACTGAATTGTTTAGCAATGAAAATTAATTAAAAATTAAAAGTAAATTGCTTAAACCAACTCACAAAAGATAACACTTAATGATGGACTTATGATTTAAATAAATAATCCCTCTAAAATATATTCGTATTTATTTTTTATATTGATTTAACTTATTTCTAAATTCATTAGACCATAGATTCCCTAAGGTAAATCACATTCTCTCTCGACTTATGCAATCCTATTTAAGTTAATAAACTAAGCAAAAGTTCTCTCTATCCTAACCTATTGATTAAATGCATTACTTTGCTTTATGAACCTATTGTTTTAGCTTAGCTCATATGTAACCCAGATATCTTATGTAATTCTATCTCTAGGACTCCATGTAAGAATTATCATTAATAGGATGATCAGAAGACAATGATCTCACAATCGATCATACAAAAATAAAAGCATTGAAACTGATGTTTACATTCGCATAATATTCAATAAACAATGTTATTAGGATCCATAAACAATTCTAGCATCAAATTTGGAAATAAAAAGTTAAACTAAGAATAAACAAGCATATTACATCCTAGAGTTCATAAAAACCCAAATCCTATGAAAAGTTTAGTTCCTAAACATTGTATGATTCACAAGAATAATTAATAAGGAGAAGAGAAAAGAAAAAATTATGATTAATTATTTTTTATCCTTGAATCCTAATGATGGTTGATGTGAATGCTTAGTCTTGATCATTGAATTTTTGCATTTAGAACATTCTTTTCCTTTAAAATTGTTCAAAATCCCTTTAGAGATGGATTCTGACCTTAATTCTTTTCCTCGGTGGCTGAATACTATGTTTAGAGGCAAGCAAATTACTCAAAATAACCTTAGGAGGGTTATTTCTGCAATTGGAGGCATCCTGCTCATGGCCAGAATCATAACTGTGAGTTCTAGCCATGATATTCTCTAAATAGATCTTACAACCATGAGTCTTAACCTTGAGATTTCTAGACAAGTCATGATCCTTCCAACTTTTGCCTCTCTTGGTATTTCTGCTTTAACTCATTCCACACTCGTCCGATGGTCATGAAACTTGATATGGAGCTTCATCACATGATGTACTTGCTTGCCAAATTGCTTTCATATCTTGTTTACTCTTTAAAGTCCTAAAAAATGTAATCAAACATAGGAAATATATAAGCAACATCTCATTCCAAGCATTTAACTCATTTTTGAACAAGAATCATAGAGAATTTGATTCAAAACTCAATCAAATAGGTACCAAATCATGCCTAAAATATGTATGCATTAGGAGCTACCAAATGCCCTAGTATTTAAGTTGTTTCTTGTCTTCAAGCAATGACTTAAACATCCACATAAATACAATCAATCAACAATTAAAAGTTAATTGACTATAAATAAAAATTAATTACTATTTTTGATTTCTTTTACAAATCATAACCCTTTTCATGATAAAAACTTTGTTAAAATACATGTAGTCACACAATTAGTAACTAGCCAACCTTTAATGTACAATATCGAACATGTATGAAATTCCATATAAATCATCATGTAAACTTGTTCATAGAAATCATCCCTAATGCAAAGTACAACTCAATTTTTAATTTTTGAAGCAATTGTGGGGTTTTAACTTGTCTATTGATTCGAGGGAAAACATTTTGTCATGATTGGCCCCGATTACTTAACTCGAGTACTCTTTTCAACTTGTTTGTAATTTCATCTAGCCTTTTAATAAGAATATGAACATTTTTTTAACACGTTCCTTAGTTAGCTCACAATCGAAATGTAAGTAATTGGTATGAAGCTAGCAGAGTGAGTGAGAAAAGGTAAGTAAAATGACACTCCCTTAGATATTTAAGTCCATGTTATGACATGAGGTATAAGGTGATGATCCAAAAATTGTGATTGAAACTTGGTGAACAAAACTAAAGAACAAGCTTATTAAAAGATTAGATTAACGTAGGATAAAACAAAAACAAAGAAAAAAATGAAACTATGACTTACAAAAGTTAATAAGTTGGGTTGCTTCCCAATAAGTGCTTGATTAATGTCATTAGCTTGATGACCTCATTAGGATCTATGTCTCATCTGGTTTTGAAGATTATACGTGTCAGTCATTTAGGTGCCAGTCTCCCCGCCTAAGTATAATTTGAAGCGGTGTCCATTGACCTTGAAAGTTCCCTTCTCCATATTGAAATCTCTACTACACCATAAGGAAAAGCTTTGTTAACAACAAAAGATCTAGACCATCGAGATTTTAAATTACCTGGGACTAGCCAAAGTCTTGAATTAAATAAGAGGACTTGATTATTAGTTTTGAATTCTTTCACATTTTTTATGTGTTCATCATTCCAACTCTTTGTCAAGAATTTCCCAACTAGTTGGTTCCAAGAAGTAATATAACTAGGTAGATTTGACTTTAACCATGACTTTTCTCAGCTCTACAATATGAAAGGAAATAATTATAGCATGATAGTCTCTTCAGGTATGCTATTTAACTTAAAAGTGTTGCAAATCTCTAGAAAGCTGGCAATGTGCGCATAAGGATCGTCATCGGGTAGTCCATCAAACTGCATATTGTTTTATAACATCTGGATCATTTGGGATTTGATTTTAAAACTCGTGCTCTCAACTCTCAACCTTTGTATACTTGACTCCTTAATTTATAGAGAGGGTTATTAAAGATCACCTAATAGGGATGAATTTTATTATGCTTTTGTATGTGAATTCACTTGAATTCATCCTTATTTTTTGTTTAAAAGCATCCAATTTGTGTTATTATGTGTTGAATGATAAGTTTAATCTTTTGACATACGTTATAGATCAAAGCATCAAGTTTTGGAGAGAACTAAAGAAGAAATTAAAGTGAGGTCTATTGCTCAGAACACCAACTGTGATATGGAGGAGCTTAATGGTGGTCTATGCAGACCAAAGTTAAAATTTGAAAATTGCAACCTCAATGGTGGTTCAAAGTAGACCACCATGAAGGTTATTGAACTGTTGTTAAAGGAGAGAACAATGAAAAATAAAAAGGCAAATCAGTATTTACATAGTCCTAAGTTTTACCATAATTCGAAAGGGTATAAAAGGCTAAAAGAGAGGAAAATAAGTCACTTTTTCATCAAACATTTCCATTTCCTTAAGCTTTAATCATGTTTCTTGAAATATCTTCATATTTTTAGGGCTATAGGTTGGGTTTTGATTTTGTTTTAGATTTCAATCTTTTTAGTTAGTTGTTTTAAGTAATATTACTCTCTATTTACAGTGATATGATGTTTTTATTAATGTATTTTCATATTTTCATGTTATATTATGTTTAGATTGGATATTTGATATATTTTAAGATTAAATTTCATAAATATTATATCGATGTTGAATTTTATATCAATAGATGGCTTTTTTCCAGTTTTAACCCTGGTTTTTGTTATTTAAGATTGGGTTCTTATTGTTTTAGTTCTGTCTTTATTAATTTCTAGTTATGTGGTAGATTAACTTAGTGTTTTCCTTTAATTTGTGATGTTTTTTATTGGTTTATGCCTTTTAGTTGAAGTTTATGCATTTTATAAGGTTCTAGATTATTTAATTTTAGTTTTTTTCCTATGAAGTGTTAGATGTTCCATTTTAGTATATTTAATTTTGGGTTTTGTGAATTAGTTTGAATTAAGATGATTGTTAAAGTAAGAACCTTAGGTTTCCATTAGATTTAGTATTGAATCTTAATTTCCATTACTTATTTTATATTTTCCAGAATGTTTAAAATGGATTTTTTTTCTGTTTTGTTATTATTAACGTGTGTAGCTAGGTGTTTAAGGGGTTGAAAGTATTAAAGCGATGATGGGTAATTATTAATGAGAATGTGATTGGGCTTTTCTTGGATTGAAGTGTTAAATGTTCCATTTTAGTATATTTAATTTTGGGTTTTGTGAATTAGTTTGAATTAAGATGATTGTTAAAGTAAGAACCTT
>JAOXYD010244956.1:0-16814 GCA_028565735.1 Pinacopodium congolense
TATTTAAACAATAAAATAAGATTGAAATGACATTAAAAAGCATATGAAAAATTAATAAATTTCAATCTTATCACTTAGTTAGAGAAGCTCTTGTTTCTCTCTTACATTTTCTTAGATAGTTTAGGTTTCAAACACTTGTAATTCAAGTTTTAGAATGTATTTTGAGTTTCTATTTGTTGGAGAACATTGCTGAGACATATATCTAAGTTTTTAAACAATCATAGGGGGTTTTATAACTCAGATCATTACTTATATTCTCCTTTTTTTAAGATTAATCAAGGTTTATGTTCTTATATGTATATTATTGAATGTTCTTTGATTTCTTGTTAGATCTTATGGATTTCAAAGCTGTGATGATGTCCAGGAAAAGTTAAGAAGTTCAAGACTTGTCTAGAAGGGTTTTAAACATGTTTTCTAAATTCTAAACTACTTTATTCAGCTTATATTTTTTGATCTATCAAAGTTCGTGGCTTAATATGAATGTTTTCTATGGTTTGATGATTATGTGTGCTTAAATATATTTTCCAGCTTCAGACTTGTGTTTTAATGTTCTAGAAGAGTCTGAATGCATGTAATAAGGTCTGATGTTGTTTATTAAAGTTCTAAAGTTTTGATTTTGGCCTGATTAACTACGATTAGAGTGAAAGCTAATATAGGAACTGAGAAAGATCAATAAACAACATAAATCAATCAATACATGACCAAACTTTGATTATTTATGAGAGTTAGAGGTCTGAGATTACAAAGTCCAAAACTCACCTTCTTGAAATTAAAGCCCATTGGATAGATTTAAAGCATAACCAAACTTTAAACTAAGTTAAATGGAGAAAAGGCATAAGTGTTGACCATAGCTTTGTCTTGAATTCGTGAAGGAACTCTAATTTACCTTTGAATTTGTTTTTAAGCCCATTTAATTCATTAATCACTTATCTAGAGCTAGATTCCATAAGTTTACTATTTTCAATAATTTTGTAAATCATTTTATAATTCAAAATTGCACGAGTTAAAGCAAATTAAGATACTTTATTAATTTTATCTTTTCATCTTTTAATAAATTAATTTAGAATTTCTTAGATAATTGTAATATAATTAATCTAGCATTTAATGTATAAAGTACCATTTTTCCCCATGGGTTTGACACTTAGAGTCTGAAAATTATTCCATTTTATTATTTGTTCGATAGGTGCACTTACTTTTCGTCTCGTTGGTTTTCACTTAATTTCATTTTGGTTTTCAAAGTAAAATCTGTTTAAAGAACTCCCCTTTTTAATCGATTCAACCAACGAACAACAAATGGACCTCCCATAAATAATGCCTAATTCTTTTCTAATCATGTAAAATCTATCCTCATTCATTGGTTTAATGAAGATGTCAGCCAATTGATGTTGTGTATCTATAAACTCTAATTCTATGACACCATTTTGCATATGATCTCTTATGAAATGATATTTAATATCAATGTGCTTAGTCCTTGAATATTGAATTAGATTTTTGGTTGGGTACATGGAATTAGTGTTATCACACCTAATTGGAATCTTAGTAAGTTCCATGCCATACTAGAGCACAATAACTATCAATTGCTACATATTCTGCTTTGGCAGTTGATGAAGCCACCAAATTTTGCTTCTTACTAAACTATGGCACTAAAAAAATTGGCAAGTGTCAAATGTACTCTTCCTGTCCAAAAAAATTATCTTAACAGCTAAAAGATGAGACTCTTTAGAACTTAATTGAAACCTAGTATAGTTGGCTTCATGGCAGAAAGGGGATGAACTAGGTTCTTTAAAAAACCTTCTAAGTTAATGAATCCTAAGTTCACAAACTTCTATTGTGTGGAAGCTTGAAAACTTCTAATCTGAATTCTCCAAGTTCTCTAAACAATTTTTCAAAAACTAAATAAACATCTCTATAAATGATATATATAATTGCATAAGTAATATAAAATAACTTGTAAAGTAAAACTTAAAATTAAAGGAGTGAGGGAGAGAATATGAAAACTGAACTTATAGTGATTTGAAGACAACCTCTTCTAGATATGTACAACCTTAACAACTTATTGAGAATTTTCCTATCACTTGCTTTTTTCAATAGGCTCTAGGATAACCCTTACATTAACTTACTTTTTTAATATCATGAAGTATAACCTGTACAACAACCTCCTTTTTCAATGAGTTCTAGGATAATCCTTTACAACTTTCACTCTTAATGTCATTTCCCCATAAAATACACTTCTTAAAGGTAACCCAAATGACCAAACCAATTGTTTAAACTAAACCAAATCTCGTGCTTCTTAACTTTTTTTATTCACATAAACTCAATGGATGCATAATCATAGGTGAAAAACACTCAATCAATTGTTTATTAATATTCTTCAACATTCCTAAGAAATTAAGTCATTTTTTCATTGGTTTTCAACAATTGTTATGTGATTTATGCCTCGATTGGTTGATTATACTTAGCCAAACTAACTGGTCGACCAATGCATTCAATTTAATTCTAGGCTAGTTTTTTCATGCACAAAACAATCCAAATCAATTCCTAACATATTCATACACATCCAAATCATCCTAAAACAATTTATAACGTCTTCAAAGGCTTCTTAACAATCATTTACACAATTTATCATAATCATATAACTTAACTTCTTCTTTTAACAAAATCCTTAACATAATCACTTACTTTAACCTGAGTAATTTATCCTAACATTTTCAACATCATCTTTTCACATACTATTTAACACAATCACACAAACTAACACATTTCAATTACATAATTCATCTTATAATTTACAGCCACTTCATTTCACACATCTTTTAATTAATTCACACAACTTATCCTCTTTTTTGCACAAGCCTTATCACACACATCACATTAATTTCCAAAACCATTTTAATTAATCAAGAGGACCTTGAAAAATCGTCTATATAAAATTCCTCTTGATTATGTATCCTATATATAAAACACTAATCATGATTTCGCAATCCATGAGGTAAGTCCTTTTAACATAATAAAAAGACTTAAAAGAGGCGTATAATAGAAAATATAACACAAGACCTTACAAACATTTTGCTCAACCTATTAAGCATATATCACATATGTTCTCCTTTAATATCGTACATTTTCTCCCCCTTTTGTAATCATCAAAAAGTTCACTTACATCACTTCAATATCAATCATCCTTTCCTAATGTTACTTAAAATTTTCAAAGCAAATTTTCTCAAACAAGCTCACCTTTTCATATAACATTGAGAATAACCTCATTTAAACTCAAAACATAATGTCATCAAAACTCATCAAGCCAAGACAAGTACCAATTGTCCAATATAACTTAGGAACTTCATAAGGGACACTCCCCTTTTATACAAAACAAAATAGAAACAAAGCAACCATATTATAAAATTCAAATTATTCCAAAAGATTCAAATTCACTTAACATCACATAATCATCATCTAAAATATGTAATCCTTCTCATGATACTACAATTAAACTATTTTAAAACCAGCATCACAGTCACCACTCCATATTCATTTCAAAATCTTAACAATTATCACAAAAATTAAATAATAAAAATTTTTAAAATTTGACCAACTCCCCATAAATTAATCAAAAAGAAAAAATTCAATAAGTTTTATAAACATACAAATTCAATTTTTAGTTAACTCAAAATTTTCAAAAACTTAACTCAAATTTTGCAAACTTCCTAAAAATGATGACTCCCCCTAAAATCATGTATTGTCACTTTCCAAAAGCTCAATCCATATAACAAGGAGCCAAAAACATGAAGGCAATCATAACTACACATCAATATCATAATCATAAACATCATTCAACATTACATTCTAATTCGTAACAACTCCCCCTAAGTTGATTAAGGATCATTACTTTCCTTAAATTCATGCATTATAAAGACATAATATTAACATCTAACTCTTTCTCCCCCTTTTTAAAAAGTAACATAATGTAAGAATTTATCAATTATAACAAAACTTAAGGGTTAAATTCAATTTTCAAAGCTTAAGACATTTAAGCTCCCCTAAATTTATGCTTTAGGAGTAATTTAAAAATACAATAACATAGACTTCAAAATATTACCAAATTCTCAATTATTGAAGGCAAATGCACTATGAATTTATAAAACTTCATCAAATCTTCAAAACTTATTTCAATAACTCAAATACCACAAATATCAACTTATTTAGTGAAATTCATGCATTTTTTAAGAAATTCAAAATCTCCTTAAGGAAAACAATTTTCAAGTTCAAAGGCATCAAATTTACCAATTCTACCTTTTATCAAGCTAAGAAAGGGCATAAAAGTTCAAGCCTATAATCATCTAACATTCGTAACATCATTGCCAATCAATAACCATGAATTATCCTAAAAATAAATGTCCTGTGAAATTCATAAACCATTCAAATTCAAAAGATACCATCATATCCTTGGGAATTTAATATCATGAACCATTCAAATTCAAAAGATACCATCATATCCTCGGGAATTTAATCACTACAAAATACATTAAATATCACCTACATAATCAAAGATGTAAATTAAGTTTAGTATCAAAGAACTTAATTCATTATTAGACTTCTCATACTTTTTTCATAAAACCAAAAGTAACATAGGAACAATTCTTTTTAAGACACAAGATTTATATAAATTATAAAATCTCTTTCATTAGTAAACAATTTTATAAGTTCCTCCACTTTTATAAAATCATCAAAAACATCAAAGCTTCCCCTAAATAAAAGCAATAATTTTTCCTTCATAAAAAAATACAAATGCAAATTTCTAAGACAATGATCGTAAGGAATATCTAAATATCGCCAATTCAAGCGAAGTTTAAAGAAAATCAAAATCAATATGCTTAATTTCCAAGACATCTAAAGGTTCTACAGTTTCGCTTAAAGGGTTACTTACACATAAATTTCAATTTCCTAACCATGCAAAATCTAATCATGTAAGAATAACAATTCATTCATGAATTTTTCCAATAATCATGCAACACTAAAATTATTAAAAGGCATCAAGTGTGCATTTCATATACTAAGTATATTGCATTTAAAGTAATCATCCATAACATCAAACATTATTCAAAACTTTAAGAATCATTCAAGTTTATCAAAGTAAAGGTGTACCGCCCTCTTTCTTGTATATCACGTCCTTAGGTTAATAACCTTTCTATCATTTAGACATCATGAAAAAACATTTTAAGAGCATGGTTTATCATAACAAAAATGTTTTACATGTCCATTATGTTCACAATAAGTGTAAAACAAAGGTGTATGTGATCTATATACATTTCTATAACTCTATTTAGGTCTAAATTCATTATGGGACTAAGGATGATAGCTTTGCCCATAATATGATCTTTTAACATCATATCTATGTTATGGCATCTTATTAGGCCTTGTACCACTATATATCACCTTTTGATGATATGAGACCCAGGATATGAATAAGAAATGTTTCTAGGCTTTTTTATATCCATAAAAAAACAATCAAAAGAGTTGAACTCCTTTACTTAAAATACGACCTAATTGCATTATGTGATGATCATGTATTTTTATGAAAGTTGTGCCCATTTTTGGTTCTGATAGGGGTCAAAATAATTATATTTTTAAGGGGTATTTGTTATGTTTTGACCCCTAATTTTATGTTTACATGTTTAATTTTTTATTAGAATTGTTTAATTTGTAGGAAATGGAGATTAATTAAAGAATTATACAAAAACTATGTAAATTTTCTTATCTCCAAAACATCTATATGGGTCCACCAAATCTATAAGATTTCAATTGCCTCCAATTAATTCCCTTGTCCTTAAGCCTCTAAAAAGGGGAAAACACAAGAGATACGCCATAATTGATGGAAGATTAGATATGAACTTCTTTAGTCTTTTCTTAGCTTTTCTCTTTAGTGTTCTTAGGTTTCAAACACTTGTAACTTCGATTTTAAGTTGTTATATGCTTTGCCAAATATTAGAGCTTGCTGTTAAGACACATATCCAAGATTTGAAATTGTCTATGGGATTTTTTAACTCAGATTATTTAATGTTTTGCGCTATTTTTCATATTAATCGCAGTATTGCGCTTAAGCTTATATCTCTTCTTATTCTTTAATTTCCTTGAAGTTTGATTGACAATTTTGAGTTCTATTGGAGCTGAGATCACATCATAGAACCTATAAACCATTCAAGAGCTATCTTGGGTGTTTTATAAAATTTAATCTCATCATTTACCTCGTGTTTGTGATTAATCAAAGTATGTTTCTAAAGATGCATATTTTGAGTGTTTTGGTTAATATGCATGGATAAATTATTTTTCAACTAAGGATTGGTGTGAAATGAATTAAGTGAGGCTTTGTGCATGATTAAGGGAATAATTTTTATTTATTGAAGGGTTGAACCATCTAATTTTAAGCTCTCCACTTAAGAGAAGATTAAAAGACGATCTAAGTCTTGAGAAATCAACTCAGGTTGTTGGAATAATCAATAAACAATACAAACCTTGATTATTTGTGAGAATTTAAGTTTTGAGATTAAAATTCTAGAAGTTAATTTCCTAATCTTAAAACCTACTAACTTAATTTGATGCATGACCAAACTTCAAATTAGGATTAATAGAGAAAAGGTATAGTCTTAATCATGACTTTGTCTTAAAATTGTGAACATACTCTAAATTAACCCCTAAAATTTTAATTGCTCAATTAATTCATTAAAAACCTAATCCTTAGCAAAATTTCCACAATTTGGTAATTTTTGATAATTTTTAAAACAATTTAGAAGTCATTTTTCCATTATTTGAAGCAAGTTAAGTTAAATTAACATTTTCCAATTTTTTAATCAATCATTTGGGATTTCTTAGATAATTGTAAGTTAATTAACCTAATAATTATAGAATTTTGCTATGGGACTAACACTTCAGGTCTTAAAAGCACTCCATTATATTACTTGTTTGATAGGTACAATTGCCTACACGTTGGTTAAATTAAAAGTAAAAATTGTTCAAAAAATTAAGTCACCTAACTAATAACATCAAGTTTTTGGCATTGTTGTAGGGGAAAGAGCTAGAAAATTAGGAAAAATTGGTGTCAATTACTCTAAGACTTGTTTATAATTTTTTCCTAATTTTTCTGCTTTTAGTTTGTTATTGTTAATTTTGAGTGTTTTTATTGCTTTGTTGTTATCTTATTTGTTTTGTTTGGTTGTTTAGTTAGTATTTGCTTTTGTTTAGTAATCTTCTTTTAGTTTTTATGCATACTCGAAGTCAAAATCCTGAGCAACTATGCTTTGATCTAGGGCTTAAGCATACACTTCGTTGGAAAAAGAAAGAATCATGAGCAACCACATATGGTCCTTTAGAAGTAAAAATGTCTCCTGACATTGAATATGAGCTTGTAGAAATGGACTCCCAGGAATGCATAGTTATATGACCTTAGGAAGAACGTAGAGAATCAACCATGAAGGACTTAACAATGGGAAAGAGAGGTGGTATCATTTTTATGGCTAGTATTATCCGTCTAAGGTCAATGCAAACAATCTTGAAATCTTGTATAGTATCATTTCAATGGTTAGGTCTTTACAATTTGGTGGATCAGTTTTAGAAGATCTAAATGAGCATTTGCGAAATTTCCTAGATACCTGAGATCTTTTTAAAAGCAATGGGTTTTGAAAAGATGAAATTAAACATAGGTTTTTCCCTTTTTCTCTTAAAGATGAAGCTAAAGCCTATCTATTGACAATGTAGCCTAGTTCCATTATTACTTGGAAAGATATGATGAAGTTATTTTTAGCTAAAATTCCTACATGCCAAGATAGCAAAGATGAAAACTAAGATTAAATCATTTATGCAATACAAGAATGAAAGTCTATACGAGGCTTGGGAGAGGTTTAGGGAGATTTTTCTCACAAATAATCTTACAAATTCTATACTAGCCATGGGTTTAGTATATGGCAGCAAGTAAATATTTTCTACATTGGTCTTACACCTTCAATTAGTATTACCAATGATGCTACAACTAGAGGTTATTTCATGAAAAAAAAAACTTAGGACGAAGCATATATTCTGATTAATAAGATGGCAACAAATAGTTTTTAGTACAATTCCAAATGCCATCATAGGAAGTCACATGACGTTCATACAATCAATGATATAATAGCTCTTGTAGCTTAAATAGAAATACTAAACAAGAAGTTAGATAGCTTGATGAGTGGAGTTGGTAGTCATACCATTAGAGATGAATGTGAAAGTTATGGAAATATCTTCCATTAATCTTTAGAGTGTCAAGAAGGTAGTCCTTTTGCTCAAGAATCTAAGCAAGCCTATTTTATTGGCAATTTCAATAGGTAAAGAGGAAAACTTTTTTTTCAAAAACTTACAGTTGGAGGAACCATTTAAACCTTTCATGGAGTAACAATCAAAACTATTAACAACCACCTCAACCACCATATGTCAACCCTCAAATAGCACTTTCACTTGGACTTAAAAGCCAATCATTCTATAAGAAAATCACCTAGTTTTGAAGAAATAGTGTTTAAATACATCCAATATATTGAATCAAGAATGCAAAAGCACAAGGCATCTATCAAAATTAGGCAAATCGCATAATTTATATAGGAGAGGCTACTCGATAAGCTATGTAGTACTACCAAAACCAATCCTTAAGAGTATGCTAAGGCTATTATCTTGAGGAGTGGAAGAGAGGTTGACATTGAAAGAATGAAGTTATAAGAGAAAGAAATGCAAGTATTGGTGAAGAATGGAGAGAAAGAGAAAGAAAGAGAACATGATAGAAGAGAGCAAGAGTTGAAAGAGAAGATGACAGAAGAGAAAAGGTTGAAAGAGAAGATCATAGAAGAGAGAGAGCTGAGGAGAAGAAGAAAGAGAAGGAAGTTAAGGGTGAAAGTTCTAACAAGCCATCAAGGTTATTTGTTGATCTCAATGTGTAACCTTACAAACTTAGGATTCCTTACCCTAAAAGGTTGAAGAATACAAATTGCAACAAGCAATTTGAGAACTTCTTGGGGATGTTTAAGAAATTTCATATCAATATCTCATTTTCCAAGGCCATCTCCCAAATGCCCTCCTATAAATTTTTTTTGAAGGAAATTCTATCAAAGAAGAGAAAAATGGAAGTTTATGAAACTGTCAAGTTTAATGAAGAGTGTTCTATTATCTTTCTATAGAAGTTACCTCCGAAGCTCAAGGATTCTGGTAGTTTTATTATTCCTTGCACAATTGGTAGCTTATAAATAGAGAGAGTTCTGATACAACTTAGAGCGATTATCAATTTGATGCCTATGTCTATCTTCAAGAAGCTAGGATTAGAAAAGACTAAACTAACTATAGTCTTATTATAATTGGCTAATAGATTTGTGACCTATTCAAAAGGAATCAATTGTGAAGGTTGATAAATTCATTTTTCTTGTTGATTTCCTTGTTTTGGATATGGAAGAGGGCAATACAGTGCCCATCATTTTGAGAAGGCCATTCATGGCTATTGTTTGGACACTGATTTATGTACATGGAGGAAATTTCATTCTTAGAGTGCAAGATAAAGAGATTTAATTTAATGTATTCCAAGCACTAATGCATCCCTCCACCTTGAATTCATGAAACTTTATCAAACTAAATACCATTCAAGATGATCCATTCAAGTATCTCTGTTTAGACCCTTTGAAAAAAGCATCAGTCCATTCATGTTCTTTAGATTAGAGGAAGAGGAAATCAAAGAAGTTTTGGAAGAATTAGAAGCTAGGAAGGAGATCTCTAGTTGGATTCAATCTAATAGGTATGAGCCTTTAGAGAGATTGATTAAGTATTTTCCAATGCCATCTATTGAAGGGCCTCTAACTCTTAACCTTATGTCCCTTTCTTTGCATCTAAAGTTTGCCTTTTTATGTTCTCCATCACAATTACCTGTAATCATTTCATCGTCATTAATAGATACGGTGGATGAGAGACTGCTAAGAGTGTTTTGAGAGCATCAATGTGTAATAGGATGGACCTTAGCTGACATAAAAGGGTTAAGTCCTTCTATTTGCACTCATAGAATTTTCATGGAAGAATGAAGCAAACCCTTAGTCCAACCTTAGTGTAGATAATCTGAATACAAAGGAAGTTGTAAAGAATGAATTAGTAAAGCTCCTGGATGCTGGTATCATCTTTCCTATCTTTGATTTCACTTGGTTTAGTCTAGTTCTGGTGGTACTTGCAAAGGAGGAACTATTATGATGAAGAATGAGCAAGAAAAATTAATTTTTATTAGGAAAGTCACAAGATGGGTTATTTGTATTGATTATCAAAAGTTAAATGAAAACACTTAAAAGGATCACTTTCCTTTATCCTTTATTGATCAAGTTACTAAAAGATTGATTGGTCATAGGTTTCAATGTGCCTTAGATGGGTATAGCGGATATTTTCAAATTCTTGTTGGCCTTGACGTTCAAGAAAAGACAATATTAACCTGACTCTATGGTATCTTCACATATAGGCACATGCCTTTCGGTTTATGTAATGCTCCTGTCACTTTCTAACATTGCATGGTGGCTATTTTTATAGACATAATAAAGACTTGCATAGAAGTTTTCATGGATGATTTTTCTAATTTTAACACATCATTTAATGTTTGCTTATAAAATTTAGAGAATGTATTAAAAAGATGTGAGGAGATTGTCTTGGTCTTAAATTAGGAAAAATGTCATTTTATGGTTCAAGAGTGCATTATATTGGGTCATAAGATCTAGAGCAAGGGAATAAATGTAGATCTAGTAAAATTTGAGGTTAATACTTAACTTTTACCTCTTAATTCATGTAGAGTAATTTAGATTTTTCTAGGACATGTTAGATTCTAAAAGTAATTTATCAATTATTTTTTAAGATATCCAAACCCTTTATTGAGTTGTTGACCAAGGACTTTATCTTTAATTTTGATGATAAATGTATACGTTCTTTTCAATTATTAAAGGATAAGCTCACTAGTACATCTATTTTGGTTGCACTTGATTGGTCTCTTTCATTTAAGTTGATGTGAGATGCAAGTAATTATACACTTTGTGTTGATCATGGGTAAAGGAGAGGCAAGATCTTCATCTAATTTATTATGCAAGATAAACCTTAAAAGATGATGCCTAAAGAATTTACACCACCACTAAAAAGGAGATGTTAGCTATGGTGTTCACTTTTGATAAGTTTTAGTCTTACTTGGTACCTTCAAAGGTCATTGTGTATACATACTGTTCTAATATTAAGTACTTAATGAACAAAGCTAGATGCCAAGCCATGATTAATTTGATGGGTTTTCTTTTATAAGAGTTTGACATTAAAATTAGAGATAGGAAAAAAAAAATTCATGGTTAACCATAAAAAAATTTTGTGGTTAACCATTTGTCTCATCTGAGCAAAGAAGTGATGGAGCAAGGAGAAAACAAAGACATTTAGGAAGTCTTTCCTGAAGAACGTTTACTAGCCATGCTTACCTTACCTTGGTATGTGGATATTTTGAATTATTTGGCTAGTAATGTTCTACCTCCTAATTTTTCATACCTATAAAAGAAGATATTCTTTTTAGAGATAAAGAGATATCTTTGGTATGACACTTTCATGTACAAGATCTATGTTAATAGAATTATTAGGGGATGTATACCTATAGAGGAAGTGCCCTCCATTTTAAATAATTACCATTCTTGAGAAAATGGAGGATACTTTGGGCCCAGGAGAACTGCATATAAGGTGTTAGAGTGTGGTTTTGTTTATGAAGTTAAAGCTCAAAACCCATAAAAAATACAATCTAAACATAATAGAACATGAAAATATACAAAAATACTTTCATAAAAGATCTAGCAACTGTAAATAAAGTGAAAATTACCTAAAAAAACTAACTAAACAAATTAACATCTAAATATAATTAAAACCTAACATATAGCCCTTAGAATATAAAGAAATTGCAAGAACAAGATGAAAGCTTAAGAATATGGTAATGGCTAGTGTGTTAATGATGACTTTGCCTTATAATGAGCCTTATACCCTTTTTAATTAGGGTAAAAACTAGGATTATGAAAATATTTATTTTATTTTATTTTTTAATGTTAGCTCCTATAAAGTTGGTTTAGAACCCTCAATGGTGGTATGCTTTGAATTGTTATTAAGGGTTTAGTCTTCGTCCTTTAATGGTGGTCTGTATAGATCACCATTGATAGTGCAGATGAACGACATTTACTCCATTTTTTCTATAATTCCTTTTAAAACTTGGTGATCTAAAACTTGTGTCAAAAGATTAAACATGTCATTCAACACATAATAAGAAAAATTAAGCAGTTTTAAACTAAAAATAAGGGTGCAAAAGCATACAAAAAATTCATTCCTATCAAGGGATCATATAAAAGTGGGAGCGACAGAGAACACCAAGATATATCTCTACCTCTTCGAGTCCTCCATTGACTAATAAAGCTTACAATTAAAGTCATAAATGACAATGACAGGATGGTCAAACTAAATGAACTAATTCATCTATGGTGCTTGACCAATAGTTGCGACTCCAACATTCTAGGTGCCTTAGCTCTCCATTTCCTCCATAAAAAAAGCAAGGTTAGAGGCACATTGAGTGACTCCTCATTCGTAAAAAAACATTAGCCAAATATTTAGGGGTTAACTTGGATACCATGGTCTTCGGCACAGAGATCCCGATGCAGCCCCTAGATGCCTCAATATGGATTCAAATGGGAATGGAAAAATATATTGGGGGAGGCTTATCCCTTGAAAGAGCTCGACCCCCATCTAAGAAAAGGAACATGAGTGAAGAACTAGAAGTTAGTTATGATTCAGATAAGGCAAAAGGGGTAGATATTGAAGCTGGATTCTTCACAAGGGCCGCACCATCTAATGCCATAGGAGTTACTTAACTTAGTGCTCAGCTAGATCAAGCAATCAAAGACTCTATGTGAGCTAACTTACAGTCCAGATGGGACGAGGATAGAAGAATCAAGTAGGAGAGATGGGAGTAACAACAGGTATCATGGTAGCATCACATGGAGCATTATCATCCACCACTACCAACGCCATCGTTAGTTGAGGATTGACATGAGTCATATTTCCTAGACGACACAGTTAGTTTGTTATTTTCTTTTGCTTATGTTCTTTTTTTATTTCCCTTTGTTTTTGTCCCCCCAGTTAGTTTATTTATAGGACTTAGATTTATAATTTTGTTCTTATTTTCTTATCTATTTTTATTTTTAACTTTACCTTGATCTATCCTTTTGCAAATTTTGTGCTTTAGTTTTGATCTTCAGGTTTTAAACTATAAGTTTAAATGATGATTTCTAAAGGCTTTCAACACATGGATTCCACTATAGGCACTCATGGTCTTGAACGAATGTGGACTTCACTTTCTAGGAAGTGTTGTTTTCCTTTCCCCCTCTTTACTATGTATGCATTTTATTTTGTTTAACCCTCCAAATTGAGTAAAAATTGGTATAAGTGTATATGTGGTGGGGGGGGGGAAGGGGGAATGAATGTGAAATGAAAGGTTTTAATTGATCATATATCATCACACTTGAGTTATTAGGAGTCGAATAATGATGATTTTACTAGTCCTTCTTAAATGATTGAGATTGAGAGTCGATTGTTAATTGTAATTTTTTAAATTTAATTCATGTTCTTGAAGAGGGGGTATGGAATAACCCTTTATTGATTTTTGACCCAAAATTTTTCTTCTTTTCTTTTGTTTTTGTGTGACTTGCATGTGATTATAACCATCTTTTATGTTTGATATTAATTTTCAAATATGGTTACTTTTGAATTATTATGAGAATTTGGCATGAGGTATATTTTTAATGAATAAAAAGAATATGTGTGCTTAAACTAAGTTAGCAAACACTCACTCTACTGGCCAATTAAAAGGTTGAAGAGTATAAATAGAGATATTGGCCATTTTAATTGTGATCTAGCTGAGTAATTAGGGATATTCATGAAAAAATATTCACCTTCACATCAAAAGGCTAGATAACATTATAAACAAGCCAAAAATAGGTAACTAAGTTGAGTAACTGGGGGACATTCATGGCAAAATAAAATCCACCATGTCAAAAGATAGGATGAAACCATAAAATAGCTCTACAATTTTTAAATTGAGTTATACTTTGCATCGGTGGTAATTCCCTTAAATTACTTTATGTGATAATCCATATGTAACCCTATAGATGCTTGATGTTGTACACAGAAGGTCACCTTATTACTAATTGTGTGAATGCATGCATTTATAACTAAGTTTTTATCGTGAAAAGGTCTATGATTTGTAAACTAAATCATGAACATTGTTTGATTTTTGTTTATGTTCAATCACTTATGAACTCTTAATTGATTTTGATTAAGTGGATATTTAAGTCATTTCTTTTGAGGACAAGAAACAGTTTAAGTGTAGGTGTATTTGATAGCTCTTAAAGTATACATATTTTGGTCATGATTTAATGCTTGTTTGAATTGGTTTTAAGGGCAAATCCATGTGAACCATGTATATATTGAGTAAAAACATTTGAATGTGATGTTTCTTATCTATTTCTATGTTTGCATTTGTTTTATAACACTTAAGTACACATTTTAACACACTTTTGGAACTATAAGAGGTGTGGAATCACTTTAGACACATAAAGCATCATGTTATAAAGTTCCACACCAAATTCCAAGGTTATTTGAAAAGCCATGAAGATTGCACAAAGGAAAGAACAAGAAAAGCTTAGTTAAGTACCAGATTTTGTACAACTTAATTGAGGGAAGCATTAAGTGAACTTTTGGGGCTCCATTTGTTATGAAATTTTACAAATGCAAGAAAAACATGTCAATAAGCTTTATATTAAGTTTCATGGCAATTGGATGAAGAATGGAGAAGATGTCGCAAAAATACCAAGTTGTGCAAAAAGTTGTTATCATCACGAGCATCATCACACTCATGATGATGCCTGTGATTTTGGTCCAATCCAAATCAAGGGCAGTATAATGGGGAGCATGTTGTAAATGATCAGGACAACCTCCACATCTGTACATAACCTAATTTTAGGTTTTTAAGTGTTTGGATTTCTAAAAAATACATTTATTCAGTCGTTAAAGGGATTAAAGAGACCATCTAATCCTTGAAAGCTAAAGTCACAGCTTCTTTTTTGACTTTCAAAAAATCCAAAAAAACATAAATCAAATAAAGAATTCAAATGAAACAAACTAGAACTCAAGTAAAAAACACACAAAAACTAAAAGATAAGGTTGAGGTGTCTCCCATCAAGCACTTGTTTAGGGTCACAAACTCGACCCCTGTTGACCAACATCAATCCATTTAACTTGAAGCTTTAATCTTTACCAACTCTAAGTTGTGTACTTGAATCCCTTCAAAGTAAGGATTGAGGCAATTTCCACGCACCTTGAACTATTTCCCTATTTTAGCACTCTTGATCTCCACTACTCTATAAGGGTATACATAGGTGACCTTAAGTGAGCCTATCCATCTTAAACGCAACTTTCCTTGAAATAATTTGAGGTTGGAATTGAAGAGAAGGACTTTCTGGCCCATCTCAAATGTTTTCTTGGAAATTTTAGGGTCACGAAATGCCTTTGTCTTCCTCAAGCTCCGCCGAGAGATAACATGACTTCCCAAAGACAAGCCGATACAATGACATCTTGACTGGAGTCTTGTATACAATTTGATAGGCCTATAAAAGGTTATTGAAGCATAAAATCCAATCCTTCCTACTGGGATTCATCGTCTTTTATATAATGGACTTGATCTCTCGGTTATATATCTTAGCTTAGCCATTTATCTGAAGGTTGTATGTTGTAGAGACTCGGTGTATCACTTCATATCTCTTCAAAAAGGCCTCAATCATCAAGTTGCAAAATTTGGTTCCCTTATCACTGATGATAACTCATGGAAATTCAATTAAAGAAAAAATATTGGATTTTAAGAAATATATAGCCACTTAAGAATCGTTAGTTTAGGTGGCTTTTGCTTTCATCTATTTCAAAAAATAATCAACAGTGAATAAAATATATTGAAATCCAAATGAAGAAGGGAAAGAATCCATGAAGTTCATGCCCAAAACATAAAAAATCTCACAAAATCAAAATAGGGGTTTAAGGCATTTTCCCACAAGGACCGAATATACCTATGCATTGACAGTTATAAAAAATCCTACAGAAATTGTAAGCATTACAAAACAGTGATGGTGAGTAAAATCTGCACACTAAAACTTTATGAGTTATCCTCTTTGGATTGAAATGACCTCCACAAGCATAGTTATGATGAAAGGATAAAATAGAAGAGAATTCAGAATCAGGTACACACCTTCTTATTACCTAGATTACACAATATCTCCATAGATATAGATCATCCCAAATGAAGAACTTGGCTTAGTTCCTCATCCTTTCCTTTGACACCTAGGTGAAATCCATAGGAAATTGATTAGAAACAAAAACATTTACCATTTTAGCGTACTAGAGGGTCGTCATCTACACTGCATACAACTACTCATCTAGAAAGTCATCATTGATTGGGATCTTATCCACATCATGATGCACTAACCTACTTAAGTGATCTGTTACTCCATTCTCTGAGCCTCTCTTGTCTTTGATCTTAACATCAAACTCTGGAAACAGAAGTGTCCATAAAATAAGCCTGGCTTTTACTTCCTTCTTCGCTAGTAGATATTTTAAAGCTGTATGATTAGAATAAACCATAATCTTAGTACCCAAAAAATAAGATCTAAACTTATCTAAAGCAAAAACTATAGCGAGAAGTTCTTTTTCTGTGGTGGTATAGTTTGCTTAGTCTTTAT
>JAOXYD010244966.1:0-16814 GCA_028565735.1 Pinacopodium congolense
ACACAAATAAAAAAATCATTAAACCATTATAACATCATGTCAATACATCAAAACATTATGAAATAATAACAATATACAACAAACAACTATTTTTCTTCATTCATATTAATACTATCTTTATTTATTTCTTAAATAAATATCAATTTAAATTAATATAACAAAAATAACATAAATATAGACACACATAAGAAAGAAGAAATAAACATCATACAACCATAATGTCATAGTAAAATATACAAAATATATCATCAAAACAAAATTTATTCTAAATATATTTAATCATGCATTGATGGCAGAGGGAGACGAGATTTCTAATCATTAATTTGTGCATGTATCGCATGAAGTAAAGAAACCACCTTTTACAACTGATCTCTTGTGCTCATCCAGTGAATAGTAAGCTTTTATAAAGTAAATCAATCTAAGCATTGAGTTAAGTTTAAACTGGAGGAGGAGGTTTAAAAGTGTAGCCTTACTATCAATATACAAAGATACACTGTGACTCGGAGTAGGCTCATTAGCATCAATAAGAGGAGAGGTAGGATGCTGTTGTCGCTGATGCGATCAAGTCATAAGACTATTAAAATTTTGATAATCTAAGCACTTTGAGTATGCTTGTGAAAAAAAAGAGAGTAAATCTTAAATTTATCTTCCGTGGAAAGAACACCAAAGTGTGGGAAATGTGACTTAAAATGAGAGAGTAAGAGATGTGTTAACTCTTTTTCTTAGAACACACAAAGTGAATTGTATTAAGAGGAACAAAACCTCCTAGATGGATTTTTTTTCTCTTACAATTATAGTAGAAAGAAACCAAAGGACATCTAGGTATAAATCATTAAAATAACCTCCTGAAAAAGAAATATATATATATATAATGAAGAAATGGTGGAAACAAGAGATTGTACATAATTTGGTCACATCTTTAAGTCTTTCGATAATTCCCTCTTCATTAGGAAGCTCAAAAATAGTTTTGAATCCAAAAGGAATGGAATGTTAAATATCACGATGTTTAGAGAAGAAATCATAGTGAGGAAACATTTGAGGAATTTTAATTCCTAAGACTTCATTGATAGAATCCTTTATAAGACAAATGAAGTGATTTTGAAATTTTAAAAAATAAATACTTATCTCGATGTCGATACTCTCTAAGATTGTAAAACAAGAGTCTAATATTGATGGGACTAATCTTAGAGGGAAGAGTAAGAAGGGATTCCCACCATTGATAAATGAAAAAAATGAATAAGTCCATACTACTTATAACAATCTAAATAAAATGAAGCAATAAGGTGGTTTTTATAGAGGTTTCTATAGGCAAAATCTTGAAACTAAGAAGAATCGATATCAAAACATTCATGTTCTTAAATGGCACGAGATCTCTTATTTTTAGAAATACCACTACCTCTAGTTTTGACCATGATAAAAGGTAAACAAAGAAAACTTGAAAGAGACTTAAGGAGAAAGCTTTAAGAGTTGAGACATAAAAAACTTAAGAAGGTTGTAAGATAGAGTTTTGCACACGGGTATCAATTTGTTTAGGGTCAATAACATAACCTGCATATGACAAGGAAAATATATCTTCATATGTCAAACAAATTTTAAAATCTTAAATGCTCGTTCATGAATGCATGACATGCATCTTAACAGATTGAAAACATTAAGAACTTAATCTTAACCAAATCAAATGTAATTGATGATTCTATAAGCTCATTCATACATCTAATTACACGAATATATATTTAATTTGATAAAATATAACACAATTCCATATAAAATTCAAAATTATCCAAATTTTATATATCTAAAATTAGGAAAAATTCAAATTCTACCAAGTTAAATGCAATTGATAATTTTATAAGTTCATTTATATATTTAATTATATGAATATACATTCAATTTAATAAAATATAATGCAATTTCACATAAATTTAAAATTTTCCCAATTTTTATATTCTTAAAATTGAAAAAAAATTCAAATTTTACCAAATCAAATATAATTGATAATTTTATAAGATCATTCATACATCTAATTATATAAATATACATTCAATTTGATAATCACATAATACAATTTTATATAAAATTGAAAATTCTCCAATTTTTACATTTCTAAAATTGGAAAAATTTCAAACTCTAATAAATCAAATCAAATCGATGATTTTATTAGCTTGTTTATACATTTAATTACATGAATATACATTTAATTTCATAAAACTTAATACAATTTAACCTAATTTGAAAATTCCCCAATTTCTATACTCTTAAATTGGAAAATTTCAAATTATACTAAATCAAATGAAATTGATAATTCTGTTAACTTATTCATACGTGTAATTACATGAATATACATTCAATTTCATATAACTTAATATAGTTTTACCTAAAATTGAAAATTTTCCAATTTTTATATTCCTAAAATTGGAAAAAAAATCAATTTCTACTAAATTAAATGCAATTGATGATTCTAATAATTCATTTATACATCTAATTAAATGAATATATATTAAATTTCATAAAACATAACACAATTTCACTTAAAATTAAAATTTTCAAATTTTAAGACCCTAATTCTACCTAATTTTGAATTTGATTCATCTATATGCATTCATATTAAACTCAACTTCTATGATACTTAAATTTGATGAATTAAATAGTAATTAACAACTAATTAAATGAAGTTAAAGATTCCCAAATCTTAGAATTAAGAAAATTACCGACTTCAGCATAAATTCTTCAAATTGGTTGATAGAAATGGATACAGACATTAAGAAGAAGCTAAGGCTCCTACCACCTACTAGAATTTGAACTAGAACTTGAAAAATTATTAGAAAATGATTTGGAAATTAGATTTGTAAGATTTAGTGTTTTTTTTAATTATTTGGTGTTTTAGGAAGTATGTTTAGGTTGTTGGAGTTAAATGAAAGTAGTGCGTGAAAGATTAAACTCAAATATATATATTTTTTAAAAAAGTGGATTTGTAGTAAAGAATTAGAGTCAACAAAGAGAAAGAGAAAGGGGAAAGAAAAAGAAAAAAATATGGAGAAAAGCATATTGTGTCGATTTAAAGGCAACATCGGTCAACCGATACTTGAGCATCGATTGACCAATGCTCGACTGATGTGAAAAATCAAACATCGATTGATCGATGCTCAGGGATTATTTGACTGACTTATACAAAAAAAATTTAAAAAATTTTGATTCCCAAACTTCTTAAAAATTACATATCGGCTCCGATTTTAAACCAGTATTCTTGAACCGACCCAAAGTCAGATAGTACAAACTGGTATTACCAGAACGAGCCAGCATTCTAAAATGACATGGTATTTATCTAGCCTATACCGATTACAGGCTAATATGGTATAGATCGACGAATTTTAAACTTTGCTTATAACAATTGTAGATTGAGTTTGTGTGTGTCTCTTATTTTTACCTTCTTCACTATGCTTTTAGATTAACAACAAAACTTTAACCTAAAAACTAAAAGCCCACTTCTATTTGTACATTACATGCATGTAAATATTATTTAACCACAATACTTACTCTTCATATTTCCCTTAAGCATTTGAAATTATTGTTGATAACATGGGTTCATGCCAAATTTTATCTTATAAATGTCTCAAAAGGTATAGGAAAAATTATTGTTATATATTTACAATAAATATTTATTTAAAATATGAAGATTTTAAAGTTTCATGGAAATATGTATTATGAATTTTGTTTTCTAAAGAAAATGTATTATGCATTTTAAATTTTATGTCAAACAATTTTTATAGAAATTTAATTTCAATTAAATAATTTACAATTTATATATTTATTCTTATAAACCAAACATCCCGTAATAATGAGCCATTATTAGAGTAAATTTTAACATGATATCCATTATTAATTTTTGTTTTATATCTCAACAATTTTCTTGTAATCTTTCACAAGATTTTCTCTTCTCTATGTCTATTTTGATTAAGAAGGGATACTACTATTATGTTTCAAGATGTTGGTTTATTTAAGAAGTTTTGTGAAAGAAAAAGCTACTCTGATTCATGGTTTATCCTTAATTCTTTCATAACACATAATTCTCTCCTCAACTCTAGCACCATCTCTCCTGCAAATTGATTAGTAATAGATGCAACAGTTTTAACAGTTCTACATTCTTAGCCTAATAATCATTCTTAAAATCACTGCATTTTTATATTTAATGCACAATGCTTGTATAAATAGTTCAACATTCTTTTATATGAAATATAATAAAAACTAAATTAAATCTTCTTTTCATTCTCTACATGATATCAGACGTTAGGTTCTGACCCTGTTTCACCCATAACCAACCATACAATCTGTTCTAATTCTCACATCCTATATACTCCTTTAACCTCCATGGTCACATAACAAGATTAACAACCCCCCCCCCCCAATGACTACATAGCCCCACTTTTTATTTAAAACTTAAGTGTGATTAGAATGCATCAATAAATAAAAAACAATGAAGTCATCTAGGAAAACCTCATTGCAAGTTTCTATCATATCAAACAATATTGCCATCATATAATATTAAAAAATAATTGGCATTACAGAAACCAAATGACATGCGTTGATATATAGAAGTACTGTAAGGGTAGGTAAAGATATTCTTTTCATAATCCTTAAATGTTATAGGGATTTATAAATATTTGAAATACCCATCTAAGGTGCAAAGATAGCTATATCTAGCCATTCTCTCTATGAATTGATCTATGAAGAGTAAGGGAAAGTGATCCTTTAGGTGGCCTCATTTAAGTTTTGATAGTTAATACACATTTGTCATATTGTGACCTTCTTAGTGCTTTTAACTTATTTTTCTCAATGGTCATGACCGTAGTCGCTCCTATTTTAGGTTCAATTTGTACTAGCTTACCCATGCAAAATATTTATATGGAAGATTATGCCTGCATCTAAGAGTTTAACTATCTCGTTCTTAACCACTTTCTTCATGTTTGAATTTGATAGGTGGTGTAATTGTACTAATGCCTGACTACTATTCTCCATGAAGATCCTTTGAATTCATACTAAGGGGCTTATGCCTTAAAGTTAGCTAAAGTGCACCCTTATGCTCTCTAAAGACTCATAAAAACCAATACTTTATGGTGTCTATCAATGAAGTAGAAATGATAATAAGTAGGTATGAATGAGAAATCAAAAAGATATATTTTAAATGTTAGATAAGAGGCTAAAGATTAAGAGTTAGGGGTTCCTAAGTAGATGGTTTGGAAATGGTCTTAATTGGCCAATTTAAAATTTTATGGTCTTAATTGGTCTATCTAAAAACTCGTAATTTTGGGACTGGATCCAATTGGATGACCCTTTCTTAACCTCTATTATCATAGCACTTCTTGAACAAATTTCTTATTTGAATCCAAAGTCTATATGTATGTCAATATCTTTTAAAAATGGTTTACACAATGAATGATAAAAAGGTCACTCTTCACAAGGCTAATGACAATGAAATTACACAAGTTGAAGACAAAAGGATGCTTCATAGCTCCAAATATGTCAAAAATGACTTCTTCATACATAGATAAGTGTCTTTGTAATAGCCATAAATTATCGTCCCAATGTGATAGAAATTCTATTGTCCTCTTCTATATCCAATATGAGAAAATCAATAGGGAAAATAAATTCATCTACCTTAATGAGCACATCCTCTATAATCCCTTTAAGATAAGTAAGATATTGATTGGATAACAGTAACAAGACTATGGTGGGATTAGGCTGTTATCATTTTTACTTCATAAAAATAATCATGGTAATTAAATTTATACTTGATCAAAGATAAATCAAGGCCCTATTTATTTGTAATTTATCTATACTGTATGGGATGATGAAGCTCTTAGGGTCTTTATGTTTTAAAGGAAACTTTCCAAGTAAAATTTTAAAGCACTTTTAATTTAGTTTGACAGTTTGGTACTCCTCCAGCTTGCTTTTGGAGAATATCCTTTAAAAATTTGGCATAGGAAGGAATTTGGGCTACTTCTTCAACAAATAAGATGTTTATATGCATCTTCTTAAAAATTTATAAAACTTCTCAAATTGCTTATTCAATTGGGCACTTTAAAATCTTTAAGTCTATGGAATCCTAGGCTCATAGTAGCCTAAGTTTCTCCTCCTGCACACTTTCTACTTATTTTTCCTTTCTAATATCCATCACCTATTCTTCCATTTTCCCTTTAACTTATTTCTTCTTTAGACGTTCACTTTCCACTTCCTTATCACTCCTCAAGATGATATCCCTAACATACTCTTTAGGATTGGCTTTGGTAGTACAAGGGAGCTTACCAGGTAACCTTTCTGCAAGATCTGTGTAATCTTGCTCACTTAAGTCCCTTAGTTTCTACTTGAATACATATAGTTTTGCATTTTAGACTTGTAGATCGAATATATTTCAACATAGTTTGTTCAAAACTAGGCTACCCTTGTGTTAGAGGTGCATTAGCTATAGAGTTAAGTGGTGGGGCTCTTTGAGGATTAACTTATAAAGGTTATTAAAGGTTTTGGTTATTACTCCATGCAAAATTTGTATGGTTCCTCCACCTAGGATTGTAAGTGTTGGAATAAGGGTTCCCTTGTTGTTTATTAAAATCTGCTATGTATTGGGCTTGCTCAGGCTCACAGGTAAAAGGAATTCTTACTTGAGAATCTAAGGTTGAATGGCAATTACCTTCATAGTTTTCTTACACAACTTGATCTCTTAATACACTACTACTAGTTTAACTAACTAAACTATCTAGCTTCTTATTAAGGACTTCCCCATTGGCTTGCTAAAACTACTATATCATTAATTACATGAGCTCTATATGGTTTCTTAAGGTGACACTCAAAATGATACTGGAAGCTATTTATTACCATCTTCTCTATTAGCTTATAAGCTTAATCCAAGTTTTCCTTATTAGATTTCCCTCAATGAAAACATCCATGGTACCAAATCCATGACTCTAAAACTTAGATAACTTCTCCCTAAGCCTCTCATAAGCCTTATGTAGACATTAATTCTCATACTGAACAAATGATGTAATCTCAATTTTTATCTTTGATACCTTGGTTGGTGGAAATAATTTTGCTAGAAATAGCTTCATAAACTCGTTCCAAGTGTTATTTGGGCTTTTCGTTATGAGTTTGCTTGAAAAACAAAAACTTAATAAATAAAGAACAAAAATGAAATAAACAATGAAAATAAAGCAATAAGAAAAGAAAAGTTAAGCAAATTTAAATAAGGATTAAAATTAATAAATAAACTAAAAAATAGCGAAAATAAATTCTCAACTAATTGACATTGATATATCCTTAGTATTAGTAGTGTGGATCCTTAACAGTGATGCCAAAAACTTATAACGCATTGTGGTCATTCTATTAATATTTTTATCTAAATTTATTTTGAGACCCGTTATAGGCAAGTGCACTTGTCATCAAGTAATATAGGAGATATATTAGAGTCTAAACTATCTTTCCCTTGAGGATCTAACTGTAACTTGGATTAAAATTATCTAGAATAATCAAGTTGATCGACTAATTAAAACTACTAAACTAATTAACTGACTCTCAAATTTATGTAAAAGAAATCAAAATTATAATTTAACCAATTCAAATGTATAGCTAAGGGTCAGATTTCATTTATTCAATTGAGTTTAAAAAAGATTATGTGGCCTAATCTAAGGTATCTTCGTGAAAAGAAGACTCAGTTGCAGTTAGGCAATATCCTATCTCTATTGGTCCTACCCTATTGTTTGGTCATTCAACTAACTTAGATAGCTCTCGAAGTTTAATCTTAAAACCCCTATTTCAAAATTATCACCCTCACAATTAACCAATAAATATTCATTCACTAATTTAAATTGCATTGATTATTGACATTTCCAATAATTATCATAGATTTCTCAGATCCTTAGTTATTTATCAATCTGTTTTAAGTGTCTAGATTAAAAAAATTGATTAAGCACTCTAATAAACAAAGATTAGCACCCAAATCAAACAATATTACTCAATTAAATCCTTTACTAACCTAGCCTTAGCTCTTAAACACGTTAGGCATATATATTAATTAATAAACACAAAGCATTCAACATGAAACATGTATCTAACATGTTGGATATGTTACAAACTAATCAAAGATTTAGAAAATACCAGGGGCATGCTAAACATTGATTTCCAATTTCTAATACATTAGTCCCCTCCTTAGAATTCTTAAAAACATGCTTGGTTGTCTATTATAATTAATTGAAAAAGAAACAAAGTTAAATATAAAACAAATCTAAAATCTAGGTAAGAATTTGACTAAAAGTTCCAAAAGACTAAAAAAGATGGCAGTATGTCTCCAACATGTTTTTATATATGTCTTGTTTAGGATTCACATGGTTTTAATGATGAATATTCATTGGTCTAGTTTATTAAGTTTGTGAAAAGTGAGTAGTTATTAGATAGTTTTCATGGGATCAACCTAATAGCTTCTAAATCATGCATAATTTAGGCATAATTTCATGATGATTATATTGATCTTAAGGGATAATTTCATGCGATTCATATGCATATTTAGTTACATTCTTTGAATGAGATGTTGCTTATGTGATTTTTATGTTTGAGCATATTTCATAGGAATTTTAGGAGCAATTAGACACCCTTTGGGATTGCAGAAGAGGTAGAGTTGACTTGGGATGTCCTAACATCAAGAGAGGGAGATCTAGATGATATTTCATATCCAAATGACAAAAAAACAAGGAGTTAGAATAAAAAGACCGAAGATAAGCAAAAGTTGGAAAACCAGTAGGACGACCAAGGGGTGAACCAAACCAAGTGGCTTATGCTATGGAATTGCTCTCAAGAGTTATCACAGGGTGAGCCTTACATAGTGGCCCACCCCTTGAACATATCTACCTCCACTATCTTTTGACCTATGTTTAATATGTCTTAGGGGACTTTTGCCTCTTAAAACCTTCAAGGAGTCACCAAGAGAGAAAAAACAAGTCCTAAGACATATTTAGGGATTTTTAGATAATTTTTACGGAGAAGAAGGGATTCAAAAGCATTAATTCGAAGATTAAGAAAAGGACTTCACGCATTAATCACTAAGGAGCTAAAGATTCAAAGATTTTCTATTTCTTTCCTCTTTATGATTGTTTTCATGATTCAACTAATGTGCACGAACTAATCTTTTCATAGAATTCGGGTTTTTATTAACTATACGATATATTATTCGTTATTATTCTTGATTTAGCATTATATTTCCATATTTTATGTTATAATTGTTTATGGATATTAATGAAAATTTTTTATTAAATTCCATACGAATATAAATTTTGATTCAATGCTTTAGTTGTATATGTTTTGATTGATAAATTAGATATATGCTTTAAATCACTTCATAAATAATACATCTTATATGGGGACTTAGAGATATAGGCTTACATAAGATGTTTGGGTTAGGTGTGAGCTTAGCAAAAGCAATAGGTTCGATAAGATGAATTAATGCATTTAATTGATAGGTTAAGTAAGATATAGAGAACCTTTCACTTGATTTGTCAATTGAAATAGGATTTCATAACTCGAGAGAGTGTGTTATTAACCTTAGGGAACTTATAGTTTAAAAAATATTTAAAATTTTAATTAAGATTAACAATGAATGTGAATGCATCCTAGAGGGACTAATTACCCGAACCTTAGCTTCATAAATGAGTGTTAGTCCTTGCGAGTTATTTTAGGCATTTACTTTTAATTGCAACAATTATTTTCTTTATCAAATAAATCAATCAATTTACTAGTTGATAGGCAAGATAATGTAGATAGGAACTAATTGATAATAGCAGTACCTGTGGATTTGATACCTGGATACAAGACAACTATATTACATAGTGATAGGCACGCTTGCCTACTTGCATGTTAAGGTATTGTTAGTCTAATTCTTTGGTATATTTTGTCTAAAACTTACGTACATCCATACTCACATCAAGTTTTTAGTTTTGTTGCTAGGGAATGCATCATTATTAAGTGCTTTTCTATTCTTTTCTAGAGTAGCTTTATTTACCTTGATTTTTTTTGTTTGTTAAAGTGTTTGCATTATTTAATTTTATACACTTTTAACTTTATTAAAGAACTTTACATTTCTTGGTCTTTTGGTTATTCTTTAACCTTTTGGGCTAGATATGTTCTTCTACAATGAGGAGTCAATTAGTGGAGCTATTCAATCTAGATATTAAAGTTGAAATAACATTCCAAAGATAAAAGGGAAGAAGTTAGAGAGTAGTACTAAGTTAGAGGTCTTAAAACTGCAATTAAATAATATGGATTGAGATTTAGGACCGCAAGTGCAGCTAACTATGGGGGATCTTTCGCATAAACATAGTCCAGTATAAAAAAACTAGAGGTAAAGAAAAGAAAGCTTTGAAATATAGCTGCAAATGATTCAATTGCTGCACAACTATGTACATTTTGATGGGCACTCCAATAAAGGACCTAATACTCATATCACTAACTTTTTGCAGATTTATGACATGTTTAAGCTGAATGACGTGTCCAAAGAAGCTATCATATTTAGATTATTCCCCTTCACATTGTGAAGTCAAGCCAAATCATAGTTGAAATCTAATCCCCATTGTTTCATTACTTCATGGAACTAGTTTGCAAAGAATTTCTTTACAAGGTATTTTCCTTCAACATAATTAGCTAAATTGTGTAACCAAATTATCTTCTTTTAGCAATAGGAGTAAAAGAGCTTATATAAAGGCTGGGAGCATTAGAAGGATGTGCTTATGACCTACCCACATCATGGCTTCAACTTAGGCACGTAGATGTAGACCTTTCATAGAGGTCTTAACTTATCCATAAAGTAATTAATAGATGCATCATCTAGTGGCATTATTAATGTCAAGAATTCAGAGTAATTTTAAGAGCTTATGAAGAATATAGCTATAAAGGCTTACCAATGGGAAAATATAAGACAAAGGTCAAAGCTTAATGGAGGTGCACACAACATAGGTATCGTGGCCTTAATGGAAGCGAAGGTAAAGGCCTTTATAAGAGAGTTAGAGAACATAATAGTTGCATATGCCTCGATTCAAGTAATGGTCTACAATTTATATGAAGGCAAACATCTTGAATCTTGAATCTTTAGTGTTAGTCATTTGGAGTTGAAGGGAAGGCAGATTAAGTAGATTACATGGGTGATCGCTAGAACTATAATAATAAGTATAACCTAGGGTGACAAAATTACCCTAAATTTTCTTGGAGAGCTAAAAGTCAGCAAGCATAGGTACACTTCCCTAGTTTTCAGCCTCACTAATAGAAAAAACAATTGAGCTTAAGAGAGTTACTCCCTACATGTATCACCAGCTTTAATGCCTGATTTTAAAAGATTGAAGTGTTAAATAAGAATATGGACAATTAAGTGGGGTAAGTTGCCAAGAGCATTTTAGAGAGAACAATGAGTGCTTTACCTAGTAATACTGAGAAGAATCCAAGGCAGTAAGTGCATTTGGCGTTCTTAAGTATTGGGAAGGAAGATATTGAGTTGGTGTATGAGGAGAAAGATAAAAGAGAAGAAGAGAAGAAGGAGGAAGTCAAAGATGGAGAGACATAAACCATCACATTTGGTCCTTGAAAAAGCAACCATTGAAAAACCTAAGGAGCATATAGTTATGTATTTAGAACCTATTAAGAAACTGAGGGCTAATACTCCTTTTGTTAAATCTTTAATATAGGAATCAAATAATGTAAGATTTTTATACAATGTGCTTCAAAACAAGAAGATGAAAAAGAGTTAACAAATGATCATGAGTGAGGAGTATGCTATTATCATTATGGACAAACTACTATAGAAGTTAAAAGAGTCAGGGAGTTTCTCAATCCTTTTCATGATTTGTAGTTTACGTATGCATGATGCCTTAGCTAACCTAATAGGTAACAAAAAATTTTATGTTTGATAAGTTATTTCATGAATTGTGTTTAAAGATCACTAAGCCTATTATGATGAGCTTACAACTTATTGATAGATCGGTAATGTATCCTAAGACAATAGTAAAGGATTTGCTTATAAAGGTTGATAAGTTTATATTTCCTATTGACTTTGTGATTCTAGATGTTAAAAATGAAGATGAAATTCCCTTCATTTTTGGGAGGTCATTTTTAGAAACCTTAGAATCTTTATTAAAAAGGAAACTATTCCTTAGAATCAAACATGAATCAATTTTTTTTTCTAATTATGAGACTGTTTAAGCTATTATTGCTTATGAAGCCACACTTCTCCTCCTAATGTGATAAGATAGGTAATGGAACTTCAACTGTTTTGCATTGGAGACTAAAATATGAAATCTTTGAGTTTAACTTGTTGATGATGCTAAACCTCAAACCTTATAAGTGTGAAGTAAATCCAACCCTCAATGTATTGGAGTTGGATGAAAAAGAAGATAAAGCAAGTATGAAGAGCTCCAAAAGCAAGAAAATGAAGCAAAAGGGGGTTTAAGCCAAGAAAATCTCGAATACTTGATCATAAAGAGGAAGTCAAGCTAATGAAGTTAAACAAGGGCTTTGCGAAAGGTAACCCACCACTTATATTATCCCTTTTGATATGCTTGAGTTTGTTTTTACACTGAACTTTGAATTAGTCACACATCGGTTATAGTTTTACTTGTTTGAAATTTTACATTATTTTAGTTTTAAAATATTATTTAGTTGACTTATACATCACTCTTGGGTGCATTGGGAGCAGATTAGATGTTTTTGAGAACTCACTTTATTAGTTTGTTTAAAAATAAATAATAAAAAATTTAAGCATTAGCAGCACGTCCTAGGCCATAAGGTACGACCTAGGCTATGTAAAATGGGCAGGGAGGGACAACTAGGTGAGCCATACCTCGTGGGCCTATCGAGGGTTATTGTTTTAAACATTAACCTCCTCCCTCTGCCCTTCTTCCTTTATTTCTCTCCTCTAACTCAAAAAATCTACTTCCTATCAACTTTCTAACATAAAAAACCCCTTAAAACCATCTGATATACATCCATTCACTGGCTTTACATAACATTCCCAAGGTATGCTCTTATTTTTATCTTTTAAACTTGGAACCTTGGATTTATGTCATATTTTATGGATAATTCATGGGTAAGATATTTTTAAGAAACAAGATGAAAATTTTCATCATTTATGTGTTTAATTGTTAGGCTAAGATGTTTTTTCACATGGACTACACATTATGACGTATACCTATGTGTTATTTGGTCAATTTAGGTACTTTTCCATAAAGATGGTGGTGTGCTCCAAAATTTACAGGCTTTTTCCCTTTGATTTTGTGATTTGACTAAAATTACATGCTTTTCCCTTTTGATTTTTTAATTTGACTATCTCGTTTTCTTTGTTGTGATGTTTTAGTGATTACTAGAGATGTGGAATTATTTATTTATTATTAACATCTCATAAAAGCAATACAAATTAAAATTGGAATGAATGCTTGAGCTTTGGATGTTTAAAAATTTCAATAGAATCCACTTGATGTTTAATTGGGCTAACAGTGACTTGAAACTTTTCCATTAGGTTACTATAATCATTGAACCTTAATGGGATTTATATTTAGGGACATTATCCACTCCTTTTTTTTCCATAACTTTGATATCCTTTTATTACCTATGTTAGATGGTTAGTGTAGTCAAGGTTAATAAACCATATGTTTATTAAATGCTATGATACATTACATGCTTAAGTGTGTTAGGTTTTGTTAGTTCTTCTGTTATTACTGTGACATGTTTACTTCTTTATATGATTTATGCCTTGCTAAAGTTAGGTATTTTTTTAAATTTTTGGGATTGCTTTAGTTTTCTTACATTAGTCATGACTAGATGGAAGGAAATAGTAAAGAAAGCTCATTATGATAGGGCCTCCTCTTTTAGGAGCTCTAATATTAAACTAACCACCATCTTATTTCACAACTTTGAAGCCATAACCAAATTCAATGCATTTTTTAAGAGACCTATTGAGCCTACCTTCTTTTTGGCCTTACAAGATTTATAGAAATTGGGCTTGGCTAATGCAGTTTGACCTTACTTACAGAGAGGGGGATTGGAGATTTTTATGGATATCAAGGAACTAGGATACTAGAACCTCATATGTGAATTCATGGCCACTTTTGAGATGTTTTATTCTACTTAATCTCTAATTTCTCATATAATCTTGTTAAACTATGGGAGATTCCAATCATGTGTTTTAATGATGAAAAAAAATTATTGTTACTAATATTTGAGTTTTGGTGTATCAGAAAGATAGGTTAATGTAAAATTGCAAAGATATGTGTTGGAGTCTAAGGTAGAAGAGCTCAAGCATGGATGAAAGAATAAGAGATAAAGAGATGAAAGAAGACCAAGACATGAAGATCAAGTTTAGATAGGTATAAGAAATATCTCAAATTGTAAGTTTTCTAAACTTGATCTTAATTAATACTTGAAAGGGATCTCAAATTTGCATATCATATTTACATGAACATTTGCATATAAGATTTTAATTTGTGGTTTTAGTGATTAACTTAATTTGAATATTTCATTGATTTGTTAGAAATTGTCTTAAAATGCTTCAGTAGCATAAAACTGTATAATTGAGAAGTAATGAGATCAAATGTGTTAATTTATGCCTGTTGATAAGTTAAAGAGAATTTAAATAATTTTAATTTATTTATGACGTGAATTTTGGTTTATGGTATTTTAGGAAATGTTTGAAAAGTTTTAAATATTTTTTAAGAATGAAAAAGTTTCATAATCAAGGCTAATTCTTATGTTTGAATCATTTGAAAGCTTTTGGAAATTGAAAGAGCCTTGATATATGTTTTAAAACTCGAAATTATCATGCCTTACATAAAGGCTTTGAAAACTTGCATAAATTTTCATTACAAGGTCAATTCTTAGTTTTAAAGTCATTAAAACATTTTGGTCATTCATATAGTCTCAAATTATATTTTAAAACTTCTTCGATCTATTGATTAATGTTAGGAAAATGTTTGGATAGTTAAGAATTGTTATGGAAATTTGTTTGTAATTTTAGATTTGAAATTCATGTAGTTTAAACTCATTTATTGACGTACCTTAAATCTATCTAGATTTGAGTTATCATCATTCAACTCAAAATTTCAATGCTTAAATCTATTTTTCTTATTTCAAAATCATCATAAAATTTTTTTCTTAAGGTCTTAAGAGTGCAATAGAGTTTTTACTTCAATTCATAAGCAATCAAAACGTTGATTAAAACCCCAAGAAAATGGATTACTCAAAGTTATCTCTAATAGCTAATTAAAGGTTTTGGGGTTTTTATTTCATTTTGTCTCCTGAAGGACTAGGTTTGTCTCCCAATGGTTCTAAACCCTTGTAAACCCTATTTACATTATTTACAAACACTTTTATCACTGTCTAATGCTCAACAAAAAAGTTTTGAGGATAAAAAAATCACAAACTCCTCAAAGTTACCCCATTTTTGCTGTTCTTATGGTTCTTGATTCAAACTCTTCTCGCTATCTTAATCCATTTATGTTTGTGAAAAATTGGCTTCTTGGTGTCCAAAAGTGTTTTAGAGTTTGTTTGATCTTTTGTTTTTTGAATTTTTGGAAGGTTATTTCATTTGTTTTGAACGTAATTTTTCAGATATATTAAAACTATTTCTATTTAAACTGTTCTTGCTTTGATCATGTGTTTAGCTATCTAAATTAATTTATGTGTGTATAAAATTCTTTTTTTTAGTTTTTGTTTAGTAGAAAACTTTCACATATCAATTTTTTAAAGTGAATGTTTCATTAGTTTCAAGCTCACAAAGTTACAAAAACAAAAACTATCTCTGTTGTTCTTAGTTTGTTTAATTAACTAGGAGTGTGCTAAAGATTTTTCTTTGATTTTAAATTTGCTTATATTGTTACTTAAAGGTGCCATTATATTCCTAGATTTAGGTTTTAATGACAGTACACAAGATCATTAGCAACGTCATTAATCAATAGGTCAAACTATTTTTGATCTCTTGGAATTGCACCCTTTTGCTTCAGTTTGTTCCTTTTTCAATCCATAAGCTCCAAAACCATAATAAACCTTAAACTTAAAAAAAAGCTAATAAATAACATGAATATCTTTTAATGGGTAAAAATACTACATATTATGCCTTAAATCTCTTGTAAATTACACAGTGATATAGTTAAACAAACATTTGTTAGGAATAGAGACTGATGATATGATAAAATTCTAATTAGGCAGAAAAAAATTCTTCATGTCATGTTAGGAGTCCAGTTGAGCATTGGGGATCCCAAATGTTAAACTAATAGATTTTATAGAAACCAAGAGTTGTTGATTAGATTTTCTTACTCCAAGAATGGTTGATTAATTTTTTAAGGACATTGGAAGTGGATCATTTCAAGCTAGTGAAAGAAAGAACTAAAATTCAAGCAACAACACTCAGAGTGATTCATTGCTTGATTATACACACCATTGGAGGCTGTTATGAAAGCTTTGAGGTAGTTAATTTATATGATTTGATTCATACATGGATCAAGTTTTATCGGCAGACTTCCAATATCGCAGGTGCATTAACTTCCTACTTTCGTAATCAAAACAAGAAAACAAAAGGATTAGTACGTGGCTTCTCTTATGTCACATGATTGGCTTAATTTAAGCATTTGGATCTAAGGAAGACAATTAATATGGAGCCCTTAGATTATTTAAGATGGGTGAGAATAGGGATGGTCACCAAGGTACATGGGCACTTGAAAGTCATACTGAGCTTTTATTGTCTCAGTGTAGGATAAGTGTTAAATTATACCCCATGCATCTATGCCAGCTTAGAACGATCCGCA
>JAOXYD010244985.1:0-16811 GCA_028565735.1 Pinacopodium congolense
TTTATGGTTTATCGTATGAATGTGGAATGGGATGTTTGAAATAAAGTATCGAAAAAGAAATGCAAAATGTGAACAAATGCGTGTTTGTCTTGAATAAAGTGAGCAAATTTCACTACGTGAGCTTCAATCTAATAGGTTGAATTTTATAAGAGGTGTTAAAAAGACATTAAGATGCTGATCTAGTATAGTAATTGGGATCATTCATGACAAGGTTTTTGATCTCACATAAAAAAGCTAGATGAAATCTCAAGCATACTAAAAGGAGCATCTAGTTGAGTAACTAGGGTCTTTCATGACAAGGTATTTGATCCTGTGTAAAAAGACTAGGTGAACTCCTAAACATTGCTCAAAAATCACATTGTGTTATGTTCTTAGTTGTTTTTGGTTATTTTGATCATCCTTGACTAATTTGTATGATAACCTATGCAAAATGGCTTATATTTTAGATATTATGCATATTGGATTACTTTTTCACTAACTATGTGCTTTACTTGTGATCATCTTGTTTTTTATCATGATAAAGTTGAAAATTGTTAATTTTATTAAAAACATCAATTGATTTCTATTGTACTCAATTAACCCTTGACTTCTAATTGAAATTGTTTGGATGAAGTCTTTAAATCATTACTTGAGGACAAGAAATGGTTCAAGTGTGGGGAATTTTGATATGGATGAATTTTGTTATGCTTTTGTATGTGATTTCACTTGAATTCATCCTTATTTTTGGTTTAAAAGTGTTCAATTTATATTATTATGTGTTGAATGACATGTTAAATCTTCTAACATAAACTATAGATAAAAAAGCCAAGCTTTAGGATGATTTAGAGCAAATTTGGAGTAAGGAGCTACTACTAGTAAAAGACTTAAATGGCGGTACCTGCAGCACTTAAAAGGAACAGTTTAAGTCAGCAAACCTACCACTTTACCCCTTTTTTAGAGACCTAAATAGCAGGTGTTACATAGTTAAATGACGTTGTTTTACTCCAATCGTCCTATCATTTGGCATGTTGTAAACCAAAAATAATAATAATTGAGGACAAAGTAGTCTTTTCCCCATATTTAGGTTTACCTAATTGGAAAGGGTATATAAAGTCTCCCATTGAGTAAAGAAGCAGTCAAGAAACATTCCATACTAGATTTACACCTTTTCCCTTAAAATTATTTATGTTTTTAGGTTTTTTATAGGTTTTCATGTAGGTTTTTATTTCATATCTTTAGTTTAGTTGTTTTAAGTATTATTGTACTTTACTTATTGTAGTTAGATTGTTTTATTTATGTATTTATGTATTTCCTTTGCCCATAGACTGAATATTTGATGGGTTTTGAGCTTGAATCACTTAGATATTGTATGGATATTTAATTATATATCAATAGATGGCTTTCTTCTCAATTTCCATCCTTGAGATTAGTTGTTTAAGTATGATCCCTAATTATCTAACTTTTGTTTTTATTAATTATTATTTATTTTTTGGATTATCTTATTATTTTCCTTTAATTTGTTGTGCTTTTGATTGGGTTATGTCTTGTAGTTGAAGTTTATGCATTTTCTTAGGCTCTAGCTTGTTTAATTTTAGTTTTTGTTCTGTTTTTAGGTGCTAGATTTTTTTATTTTAGTGTATTTAAGCTTAGCTTTTACGTGTTGGCTTGAATTAAGTTGATTATTAGAGTAAAAACCTTAGGTTTTCATTAAATTGATAGTCAAATCTCAATTTCTATTACTTGTTTATATTTTTCAGCATGTTTATTTTGAACTTATTTTCTATTGTTATTATAATTAACATATGTGGCTAAGTGTTTAAGGGTGGTTTAAAGGTATTAAAAGGATGATGGGTGATTATTAGTGAGAATGTGATTGGGCTTTTCTTGAATTAGTGCTTTTAAGCTTCAGTTAGATTAGAACTTAGGTTTATTGTTAAGAATTAAGGATTATTATTAGGCTTGATCACCCTTTTCATAATTCCTAATCTAAGTTCTAGGATTGATGCTTTTGATACCGATTAGTCATTAGTAATTTTCGTAAGTAGTAATAGATTAGTTGGTTTTGTAGGCAAACTTAATCAATTAGTCTAAGATTCCTATCATTTATATTACACTTTCTGAGCTTATGGGTTGTAGGCCTAAGTTAGTCATTCCTTATTGCCTAGTGTTTCTTCGTTATTAAATTTATCTAGGTTATAACAGAGTTAGGGGTATTTCTAGAACTTATCAGATTTATCTATTTTAAAGGAATTTATGATTCAGGAGATTGTTTGGATCCATAGGTTATCATCTTAATTAGAACACCATTTTTTATATTCAAATATCAATAATTGTTCCAAAATCCTGATGAAACCTTCTACCCATTTCTTTGATATTACTATTAGTTTTATTATATTTTACATTGAGTTCATCTCATTGGTTGCGTTAGTTGCATTTTAGCTTATTTTTCTTTCATTGCATCAAGGTTTTTTATGTTATTTTCCATACAACATTCAAAATAGAAATTGCATTCTAACTCCTTATAGTTTGATACTAACTTGCCATACTATATAATGAGGTTTAGTTAGGTTTATTATTTGGTATTTAGCAATGAGCTACCAACTTATTATCACTACATTAGAACTTATAATGATATTAAACCTAGGAATAAATAACTTATAATGATATTAGACCTAATAACAAATATGGATTTAGATTTCATCATCATTCACATATGATTTATTATTTTATGGTGAATTTGGAAATTTTGACAAATTTTGTTATACTAAATAGAAATAATGGAATATATTGTCAAGATTGTTAAACTAAGGGAGGTTCTACCTACATTTTGATGATGAAAAATCAATCATGCCATTAATTATTTTACCATATTTGATGTTTTAAAAAGATAGGTTTAAAGAAAAATGATTAAGAGATACAGCTTAAAGTTATAAAGCTTAAATATTAATCATGAAGAATAAAAGCAAAAAAGGCTCAAGATTAAGATCAAGCATTTTAATATAGGTTATATCTTGTAATTTTTATTTTAATCTTATCTTTGTCTTCTTAATGTGTTTAATGGCTCAAATGATATATAAACCATTCATGTTTAGACTTATGAATATAGGTTGCATAATTAAGAGGAATTATATGGAAAAAATTTTAAATAATCCTCTTACTACATCAAAAATATTTTTTTTAACTATATATGTATTAAGGTTTATAGAAAAGAAATGTTTAAAAATAGTGGGAAATGTTTTGGGGTATTTTAGATGCATTAAAGTGTTCTAAAAAGTGTTTAAAACTAGTTTGGGGTAAGAATGATTGACGAATGATGGCTTATTAGTAATTGGTCAACCAATATGCTATTTTTACATAAAATGGTTGACTGTTGAATTAGATTGATTGACCAATGAATTAGGTTGGTCGATCAATGCATTTAATTAATTGACTAGTGGCCATGAGAATTTAATTCTAACAACTAATTTCAACAGTAAAAATTGTTTTAAATGGTTTTTATGCATAATACTTATAACTAGTTTGAGGTTTATACACTAGACTAGTTTGATTTTTTTGAACTATAAATATATGTGTATATTTATTTGTTATGCATGGGTTTAGGTAAAAGTGATTTGAGAAGCATTTGAATGATTGTTTGAGTTTTTTGTTGTATTTTTTATGAAATTTTTTGTACATGTATCATTGGTTTATGTATGAGCTTGGTCAAGTGAGTATAGTTAAAGAGTGTTTTAGGGTTGTAAGTTTATTGATATTGAAATTATAAAAGGATTACTTTTATCCCGTGAAAAAGAATGATTATAAGGGTTACTCTCATTCCTGGGAAAAGAGAGCTGTAAATGTAAAGCAATACAAAGGAAGAAAATGGAGACAATATAGCCTTTTTCACAAAGAAAACTAAAAGAGGTAATAAGAAGATTTTATTTTAAATATTTCCTAAAGAACTAAAAAGATACAAGGAAAGGGAAACCAACCTGGTGTATTTGTAAGAATTCTCTAGAATTCTTACTTCATTTTCTTTTTTTATTATTATGGATAGCCTAGGCTTGGGTTTAAAACCTAATGGGCTAGGTGTTGCCAATACAAAGCCAATGGAGTGAATTTATTTGAATTGCTTATTCACGTATTTTTATTATTTATTATTATATATTTTTACAAAATGATAAAAATGTTCCAAAGAAGACACAATCACTCATATATATGCTTTTTACACACACAAAAATCATAATTTTCATCAAGTATCCATTCTTCAAAGTCCTAAAGCAACTTAAATTCACTTGTTCATCAACACTCATAATCAATCATGTAAATATCTTAGAATCACCAAAATAATCAAAATAAAAAAATTAATTTTAATGATATAATATTAAAGAAAGACAAGTGTAACACCCACATACCCCTTGAAAGAATAGGTAGGTATGACCTAAGATAGAACTCAAACATATCAAAATAATGCAAAACATTGTCAAAATTCAAAGAACCAATAGACAAAATTTAACAAGCACACTGAATTTATTTGAATTAAAGTTCTTACATTCCAAACTTTTAAATAAAATAGTATATATCTTAAGTTCAAATACACTATGTGTATTACAATATTTACAAACAGTTAAAAAAATATCATATCTCATATTATGACATATAACTCAAACATACATTCCCAATCAAAACACATTCTTCGTTGGCCATTACGATTGTTATTATCCCAGACTTCAAACCATCATATCTGAACCTACACAGGGTAAAACCACCATGCTAAGCATAAAGCTTAGTGGAGAATAAACTAAACAGGGTATAAGTAACAGTTGTCCAAACAGTCACATATTCAAAAACAATTCAAATCTCATAGACAGTACTTACTTGTCCATTTTCAAACCAAATCAAACCAAAAGATCATGAAACTCAGAACAAAATATAACATATCAGAACAGATTACACATTTGTTTTAGAGAAAAAATCATTAATATCATAACTGAATATGATACAGTCTGGAACAAAATATAATTTTCTTATTTCAGAACAGAGCTTAGGTGTTTCAGAACAAAGTTTATTTATATCAAAACTGAGCATAGAAAAGAATAAAAAACATGTTGGTCTATTAATTTTTTATACAAAAATGGGTAACGGGAGGAGATACCAAGATTGGTATCACAGAATAGGTGAGGCATATGTCTCAATAATAGGAGGCGTCGAAGTGTCAATAACAAGAGGCACCGAAATATCACAGGAGCATTTGCAAACCCTTCTAGGCATGCCTATATACCCACGACTAGGACTAAACAGTATAAAAACAAATAGGTTCATTTCAGAATTCTCATATAAGGGACATATTGCAACACATCCCATTGTATTCCATGTTGTTTATTCAATATGACATATTCTTTTATTCAAATAAATAGAAAGCACTTCCAACATGGTCGCAATTATCAAACTCCTCATACACTTGATGGTCCAGAATTAACATAATATCATTGCAGAAATTCCCAATTCACAAACATCCATATCCAAGTCATCATACATCAGCCTTTGGAATTCATTCATTCATAAACACACCAAATATTATAAGTTTCCTACATAGGGGTTTGTCACAGGCAGTATTAGGAAAACAAGCATAACACAAGTTGTAGTCACTCATTTATCAAACCGTTTTCACTGAAATCAAGTTAAGACATACATCTACAATATGTATTCTTTGAGTTTCTGCAAACTCATTCTTTAAATATATGTCAAATAGCTCAAAAGAGGAAACTAGAATTTCACCCAGCACAAGGGCATGTCACAGGCAGTACTAGGAAAATAGTCATAACTTGAGTTCTAATCACTCTTTTATCAAGTCGTTTTTATTGAAATCTACCTAAACCCTATATATACAACTTTTATGCTTTGGGTTTCTTCAAATTCATGTTCTAAAGATATGTAAAATATATCGAAAAACTGACACAGGGGTTTATCATAGGCAGTATTAGGGAAACAAGTATAAATCGAGATCTAGTCACTCTTTTACAAACTGTTTTCACTGGGGTCAAAATAAGACCTATATTTACAAATTTTATGCTTTGAATTTCTTCAAATTCATGCTCTAAATATATGTAAAATAAATCAAAAGAATAAAACTAAATTTCATCTTTTCTTCAATTAGCTGCTTTTTTTTTCTCAAGACAGTTTTTTGTGTCAATTGTTATATAGCCATTTAGACATAGAAACTGATGTTTTTAGGCAAGATGTTCTTCTAGACAAATGTTCCTATATATCTTAATTTATAAACAAATAAATTTGATGCAATTTGGTTCATTATTCTGAGAGTTATACCCAAAATACTACAGACTGCTCTCAAACGTGGACAGCAACCAAAACTCAACTTCCAACCAATTTTCAAAACCCTTAATGATAGAAATAAAATTTGATTCCTTCATAAAAGTTGTAGATATATGTATCAAAAATCCAAAAATATATGTTATAACATGATACCAAGTTTAGTATTCCCTTACCTTACTAAAATTCAAATCCAACTCCAAGACTCCAGCTAGACCAAGCTTCCAAACAATCAACATATACAAAGCTTATGATCCAAACTCCAACAGAAATTGAGAGAAGATGGGAGATTTTTGGTGGAGAAAAAACAAGAATGAAGAGAGTTGGAATACTCCAGTAGAAGTTTGCTTCATCACTAGTTAGGTGTCACTAGATTAAACACCAAGGTGTCACTAGCTTAAGATGTCACTTAACACCAAGGTGTCACTAACTTACTATGCCACTTAACACCAAGGTATGCAGCCTACTTGACCACCATTTAAGCTTCCATTTGTAACACTTTAAGACTTGTTTCTGGAAGGTTTCTTTGGTGTTATTTTGGCTAGGATTGGTTGAATATGACAAGAGAGTATTATGTAGAGGAACTCTATACAGGGTTTATTTGAGTCAGACACATTGTTTAAGCCATAACTAAGCCTACAGACCCCCCAATTATATGATTCTAGTTGCATATAAAATCTAAGACATAGAGGTAATTGTGTCTAGAAGAGAATTTAGTTTCATTCTAGCTCTATGACCTTCGAAATTAAGGTAAAAAAAAGTGACTTAATGCTACCCTTATTTTAGAGCAACTTGTGATCGTTTGCTCATATCTCATGATTTAGAACTCCAAATGGTCTGATTGTTGATGCTATAGAAACTAAATACAGAGGAAAAATTTTATCTAGAAGACCTTAAGACCCAGTTCTAACTTTTTCTCTATGCATATTAAGGAACAAGTCATAGGCTTAGTCATTCTAATTTTCATGTATCAACTTAACTTGTCACTTGATAATATTTTTATGCCTTCCAATTCAAATCATAGCACAATTTGAACTCTTATCTCACATATACTTTCATAAACATGTATCAATTCAACTAGGGTACATTTTGAGGCCTTACAATAAGTTTCCATAAATTATACCCCATTGAGAAAGAATTATAAAATTGATATAATTAGAACAATATATAATCCGTCCCCCCATACTTCAATTAAACATTGTCCCCAACATTCAAAAAGTAAAATAAGCACAACAGGGGAGAGTTGGGAATATAATACTCCCTTAATAGATATTTGATTCATATTTTCCATGAAACCTTTTGCATCTAACATTGATGCTTATAAAAAAAGTAAAAACGTATCAAAATAAACTAAGGTCTTATCAAAAGAAAAATTAAAAATCATATAGGTGTCATTATGGCCTAGTCAAGTTGTCATTAAAGCTTAAGTATTGCCCATAAACTCTTATACTGTTATGATCTAGGAGAGTTTTCGTCATCATATCACCCTTATTTCCCCTCTTGACTATTATCACACCTCTAACCTACCACCATCTTTATTTTTTAATTTCTAGTAGGTTTCTCTTAGAGTTTAAATAAGATTATTGGCTTATTAGTCTCTATACTTATAGATCTACATCCTAACAACATTTTTAGCAACATTCATCATTATTGGTGGTCAAATATTCTAGTGATGATGAATATATTCTAGCGAGCATATCTTGGTAACAAAAAAAATATTCTAATGACCCATATAGAATATTTTTCTTAGAGGATTTAGTCAAATGGCACTGAGGACCATTCCTCTTATTAGTTTAAGGAAATGCCTCTTATATTATGTGTTACGATTAATATCAACAGATAACATCAAGTGGTTTGAGGCCCATATCGACAATGATATTATAGCTGAGCACATTGTGGAACCCATAGTTAACATCAAGCTTGGCATTTTCAAGGCCTTCAAAGTATTAGGATTGGAGTTGATGTTACACTTAGATGGGCCCTATTAACCTAACTTAGTCAAAAAATTTATGCTAATATAGAATAGAAAGAGTAGGTAGACATCATTAAGATTCTATCATTTATGTTAGGTCCACCTATTATATTCACTAAAGCTTACCTTTTAACTTTACTAGGTGTACCTAATGAGGGTATGGTCTACAACTAGCAAAAGGATATCATTTGAGGGGACATAGTACATCAGATGCTAAACTTTTTGTCTATGCCGCTTGACATGCTTTGGGGTTAGGCAAGACCACTAGTTTCAGATCATTCCCCACATATTAGTTAGGCACTCATGAGAGAATTTTAGTGTCCATGCTAAATGAAAATGTGTTACTAAAGGCAAACGACTTAAATAATGTATGAAATCAAGATACCTATATCTTATTTAAGTTACTTCATGGCTTAGGCATCTTTCCAAGCATATCATTAGTGAGCTTTATCGTCTTGCATATGAGGAACATGGTTTAGATCTAGTGGTTAAACAAGAAATTTTTCTACCCTTGCTTATTAACCAAGATCTTTAGGGACCTATAAGTTAGCTTTAATGAGGAGGTACTAATTCATCGTCTCGATGCTTCCATTATTTCTTATTCAAATCTAGATATATGGAAGTATGATCAGATTCGTGGTAAATGGCACAACCTATATGCACTCTCTTTGAGAGACGATTTGAGTCGTGATGACCTTATAGTCCCTTCACTAATCCTGATGAGGAGCCCGTCAAGCTATCACCTCCTATTTCACATCCTTTGTTTGGTAATAGACCCTCCACTTTTACATCTTTCGAGATCTCTATGAGTGCCATTCATGAGCTTCTCTATAGATTAATAACAAGCTAGATCACTAGCAACGTCACATTAATCAAAGATAGGAGTATTTAAGATCTGAGTATTCAGGATCATAGCTGAGGATGATTGCTATTACACATTTTTATTTTTTATTAAATATTAATTTATATTTGTCTTTGTATTTTTATTTCTTATATATTTTATTTTATTAGATAGTTGTACAACTCTCATTTGAAGGAAACATAACAAATTAAAGTTATCAAAGGAGTTTTGCTTATTCTAATCTCTTTCTTTATGTTTATTTTTATTATGTGAACATTGTAAATAATGTGAAGTGTCGGGGAGAAAATAAGGGACATATTTTCATTACGTTTTAGTTTGGTGGTGATTTATCTGATATATCATCTTAAAATTTTTTAATTTCCAATTAAATGTTAATTAATATGCTTTAATTTGATTAATATAGCTATAATATTTGGCATTGATTAATTTATGATTGATTATGATTTTTCTTAACTATGGTTATGAATTATTTATATGAAGTTAACTCTTTATGCATAGCCATCAAATTCATAATAAGATTTCATATGGATTTCTGTGTGAATTTGAATAAGGTGTTTAATATAAACAAATTTAGTAAAAAAATAAAAGTTTGGAATTTAAAGTTGAATAAATTGAATTGAAAAAAACAATAATTATTGATATATATGTATATATATGCAGACACACTAAGCAAGATTAAGTATAAAATTCACTTACCAGGATAACATGGAGCACAAAATACACTTATCCAAGTTAATTGTAAAAATTAATAAAGTTAAGGGATGATGAAGCGTAAAACATATATGCCATTGAATTACATCGAGAGAATTTTCATAATTATTCATATGAATTTCTTAAAATATGGTATTATATATAAGGACTAGCTTTATTACATGTTTTAACCATAGTTGTGACTTCATGATCAAGAATAAATTAGGATGTACTAACTATGTTAGTTGCGTTAGTTCAAATTGAAGTGCTTAATTTATGTTTAATAGCCATTATAAAAATTTTGAATGAGTATCTAGATAAGTTACTTAAAGATAAGAAACAATTCAAGTGTGGGGGAATTAACAAGGTGTTTTATATAGATTTTTAGTTTATAATTTTTTATGTTTTCACCTCCATCTTGTTATAGATTTTCTCTATTTATGTGTAGTTTTTTTATTAAATGAGGAGTCTAATATGGAAAAGACCATAATTAGATAATTTTTTAGAAGAATAATGGTGGTTCATAGAAATACTATTGATGTTCCTATAAAGCACTATTGAAGTTCCAAATTAAGACAAGGAACCAACATTGCTAGAAAAAGATGCCACTGATCTTAGGGTGAACCACTATTGTAATGCAAGTCAAAGTTAGAAGATAAATAATTATATATAAAGGCACTATTATGGATCGTGTAAACTGCTATTGATGATTAAAGTGCAGACAATGAACCAACAAGACCTTAGAACGTGTCATTGCTCCACATCATTAAAGTTTGTTATACTCCCTAAAATTGTGAATCAGAAGATGTTTTAAGGGAAAATTAGAGAATACCCCAATAAACCTTAAATCTAGAATAATTGTATATTAGCAGACAATAAAAGAGTTCAACAGTTTTTTAAATAGTTTTTAGGTTTTTCTTTATTAGGTTTTTCTGAACTTTTGAATTGGAGACATAAAATAGAAAATTCAAGTGTCCAAGGAGTGCATTAAAGGGATTGAGAGCTTATTTACATTTGGGATAGCTCAAGTTTTTTTTGTATTTAACTCTTTTAGGGTTTGAGAGCTTATTTACAATTGGGATAGCTCGAGTTTTGGTTGTATTTAACACTTTTAACTCTTTTGTACTTAATGTTTTTATTTTCATCAATGATTATGCATTTTTTGATTAAATCTTTTGTTTCATGAAAAAAATATGAGTGGCTAAATTGATTAATAGCTAAGGCTAGGTAAGTAAATGGATTAACTTTACTTTATATGTCTTTATTGTGTTTATTTCTGCTTTAATATCTATTATGGACTAGCCATCTAGATTAGATTCCTAAATAACTAGGGATTCAAGAAATCTACCTTAATTACTAGAAAGGTTAATAAAAAAGTAATTGAATCAATGAATGACCAAACTTTGACTAATTGTGATGATTTTAAATTTACAAGAGGATTTTAGGTTTTAAATATATTAGTCTAAGTTTGAATAACCAAACAATAAAATATAATTAATAGAGAAAATGAACTAATTTAATAATAACTTTATGTTACTATAGATATGATACCCTATGTCTAGTAACACAAATTTTCCCTAGACTTTATTAGCCCATTAAAAATTGAATCCTTAACTAGACTTTGATACTAATAGACCGTAATTTCTCCTCACGATCTATTGCATTAATTGGAAAACTAGTTAGTCTAGTAAATTAATTTAATAAACAATTTTAATTTGGGTTCTCTAAATAATCATACATCGTGTGACTTAATAGTTACCATAAATCCTTGTGGGAATGATCTTTTAACTCAAAACAATTCATTGTATCGCTTGTTAATAAGGAATACTTACTTTAGGTTAGTCTTGAATTAGAATTGGATGAATTAAAGTACACACTTAGACTATAATCAATACTTTGCTTTAATATTAACGTGATTAACCATTGAGTGTAACAAATGTTCATTAAAGAAGGCACGTCTAGCATTTAGTTCGAATGAGAAAGATGAGAATAATGAGATAGTTAAATATGCTTTGAGATTAGAAGGGGAAGGTTCTAGGGTTGAAGGCTTAAGAGAAGGTAAGATATTACTTGAACCTTCTGATAAAAAGCCACCTCAATGTGAATTTAGGCCATTGCTCTCTCCTCTCAAATATACATTTTTTGGTGCAAATGATACTTCCTATTATTATTTCTTCCTTGTTAATTATTGTAGACGAAGAGAAGCTGCTGAAAGTGTTGAGAGAGCATATAATGGTTATAGATTTTTCCATGTTAGACATCAAAAGGATTAGTTTGCCTAAGTGCATTTATAAGATCTTGATGGAAAAAAATTATTCCCCATCTGTATGACTTCAAAGATGTCCCATCCCATTATGAAAGATGATATGTGAAATGAAGTGTTAAAACTATATAGAGTAAGAATTATTTACCCTATTTCTGATAGTTATTGGATGAATCCTATACAAGTAGTTCTAAAGAAAGGAGGAAAAACTATAGTGAAGAACAAGAATAATAAAATGATCCTCACAATAATTATCAGTAGATGACCTGTATACATTGATTATAGGAAGTTGTACACTCTAGCACTCAAAAATCATTTTCCTTTTCATTTATTGATCTAATGCTTGAGAGATTGACAAGTTATGAATAGTATTCTTTTTTAGATGGATAATCAAGATAAATGCAGATTCTTACAACTCTGATGATTAGGAGAAAACTACTTTCAAATATTCTTATGATATATTTCCTTATCATTGTATGCCTTAAGTTTATGTAATGTTCTTATTACCTTGTAGTATTGTATGATATCTATATTTTTTATATGCTAGAGGACTTTATTACAATTTTTCTATCTTTGGTTCCTCTTTTGATTGTTGAACCAAGAGTTTATTTTACCTTTGTTTTAATGATGAAAAAGTGTTTCTATTAATATATTTGAAGAGTTGTTGTGTTTGTTTAATATTTAGAGTGTATGTGATGAAGAAGTAATTAAGTTGGTAATTCAGTGAAATTTTTATGACTTATGTAAGTTATGGAATAATGTTTTAGAAAAAAATATTATGTAAATTGAAGTTGTATGAATTGATTAAGTATGTAAATAAAGTGAATGAAATTGTTTAGATCATTGTGTTAAAGAAATTTGGTAAACTAGATGAATTAATTGTGTTAAGTTTGTATACTTGTGTAAAATGTGTTAAGATATGATTAGGATTGTTTTTTTTGTCACAATATGTTTAATTAGGTTAAGAACTGAATGGAATTGGTTATAGGTGGATTGAATAAATTTTGGACAAAGTTTAGAAGCTAGATTGTTGAACAAGCTCAATTGAGCTCTAAAATCTGTATAGCTAATTTGGAAAAGGAATTAAGTATCCTTATAAAGCTCCAAATGCTATGAAATTTTACATAATGATATAACAATGTTTCAAGAAGCTCCCACCAAATTTCACATTAATGGGATAAAGAATGAAGAAAATATGACAAAAACATCAAGTGGTGCTGCAAGTTGTCAACACAGGCACCGGTCAATTGAATAAGTTGTACAGGGACATCGGTCAACTAAATGAAGACATCGATCAACTAAATGAGGCATGGTTTGATCAAATCAAGTAATAGGTTGACCGAATAAGACCATCAGTTTACCAAATGAAGTCATTTGGTCGATCGAACGTGAAGAATATGCAAGGGTAACTCTGCAACGGCCAGATTATGCAACTGATATATTATTTAATGAATATGAACATTGGAGCAATGGCTATGAAACTTTAGAAGAGTATAAATATGTGTGTTTTGTGTTGTTTATGGATTAAGAAGTATCCAAAAAGTATAGAAAGTGTTTATACATTATTATTGAGTGTTCTTGATTGTATATGAGCTTTTGGTGAGGTTGTGATTGGGATTTTTTGAGATTTATTCTTAGAAAAAAGGAGAGTCAAAGGTTATTCTTAAGCCTGTAAAAAGGATTGTAATGTCTATTATGTATTCTTGTTGATCATAATAAGAACAAACCTTAACAATGGTGTTGGGAACAAATCATCCTATTCCTTTCTTAAATAATCATCCACATTCATTAATCTATCATTTTCAATCATACAATCATTTGAAACATCATTCACACTCTTAGATTCTAAAGCATGCAAACCATTCTTTAGTTTTTCATTTTCTATCTTAAGACCACTAAAAAACTTCTTGCATTTCTTAAACTTGGAAAAAAGCTTCTTCCTTTTTACTTTAAGAGCCTTTGCAACCTCAACTAATTCAAATAATGATATTTCATCATATTCAACATTATTTTCATCATCATTTATGTTAGATAGTACCTTATTGCTTTCCTTTTGAACATTGATGATGATGGGGCTTCTTCTATAAAAACTACTAGGCATTCGTTTTGAACTTCTTCTTCTTCGTTAGCTTCCTCCACTTCCTTGACTTCCTCTTCATCATTAATGCCTTTTACATAAATTTGCTCCAACCTACACCAAATCTCAAAAGCACTTTTATAGATAGATACTTTATCAAGAACAAACCTATCTAATGCATCATGAAGAATATGCATGGCTTTTTCATTTAAAGAAAAAGCTTTTTCATTTGAAAATCCATTAGGGCCATTTGAAATAAAATCCCATAAATAAAAATCTTGACCCAAAAGAAAGAATTTCATTCTAATTTTTCATTCAAGAAAATCATTTCCATCAAAAATTGATGGCCTATCAATTTCAAAACCTTCTTAACCAAAATAATGTGTCATTTCTAATTTTTACTCACAATTTCGTTAAAAATTATGTAAATGTGAGACAAAGCCTCTGATACTAATTATTAGCCCTATGGCACCCAAAAGGGGGTGAATTGGGTGTTTAAAACTTTCTTGTGGAATTAAAACATTTTAAACACCTTAGGCCAATTCCAATTAAATGCAATCTCTAACCAAAATTCAACTCAAATGGAATGCCAAACTTTGTGCCAATATTAAGCAAATTCAATCAATAATTAATCAAACACAAATGCACAAATATAAAAGAGTTAGGGAAGAGAAGAACACCAAGATTTATAGAGTTTTGCCTAACCCAAAGATAAACTACGTCCTCTCTCCAACTGCTTGTTAGAAATTCACTAACAACAATCTTGGTTAAAGGCTAAGAGGAACCTTTAACAACAATCTTGATTCAAGGCCAAAAGGAAACTTTACACAATCTTGATTCTAAGGTCAAGAGGAACATATATCAATCTTGTTCTAGGTCAAGAGTAACCTATCAATATTGCTTTTCACAAAGAGGGTAAAGAGTAAACCTTACAACAATCTTTTTATGGCAAAAACGAGCCTTTATAATACAACCACAATTTATAACTTTTGTCCTACAAGGACAACCCCTAATCTAAGATCCCTTGAGCTTTAAACCAAGCTTATATAGCTTATGATACCCTTGATCAAAATCAACACAAGATAAGGGCTCAAATGCAACAAATGCAATATGGAATGTTCAATGCACAATTAAGGCCTAAACCAATCCAATTCACAATCAATTATTAATGCAATTCAAATCTTGACTTCTACAGGCCAAGAGTAACCTAACAACTCTATTTTAAATGGAAAAGAGCAGCCAATAAATCAACCAAAGTCAATCTCCCAATTTTAGTCACCTAAGCACACCTTTTATGGTGTTTCTCTAATGCACAATTAATAAAACCAATTCTGAAAATTCTAGAGGCAAACCATAATTATAACAAGCCTCCTAGCACATCAATAGGTCATAAAAAATTTAATTCAGTCAATAAAAATGTGATTATAGTATAAAAAAATCAGATTTAAACTATATGAACACAAGCTGTCAAATATATATGTAGTCTTAAGTTTCAGCCTATAAATACACGAATTTAATCACCAAAATGATGTTGATTAAATGCAATAAACCTACTACCACATCAATATATATGTTAACGATAAATCACAGTAGCAAACAAAATTTTAGCACATCACTTGAATGATCAAAATCAAGCACAAAGTTAAGACTATCAAACCTGGACAGTTTTGAGCAATCTACAAAACTCAAGCTCAAACACACAATATACTTACTTAAAAATTGAAACAAAAATACTAGCACACTCCTCTTAAGAAAACTAAAAACAATAAATTTGTGCTTCCAGAAACTAATTAAAAATCAAAATCAAAGTTAAAAACGAAGCTGCAAAGAAAACACGTCAGTTTGGTTAGTTTTATGCAGTCTGTGTTCTTTGAGATCAAACACACGATTTGAGTGCTTAAAAATTAAAGTAAAAGATTCTATGCACTCTTGAGACCTTAAGCAAAACATATATGATAATTTTGAATTAATAAAAATAGTTTTTCAAGTTCAAAATTGAAGATCACAAAAGTTCAGAAACGTTTAACCAAAACAGAGACAGTTTTGGTATGTTGAACTTTGAAAGCTTGAAATAGACGAATTAATGAATGAAAAAATCAATTGAAAGCTTTCTAAATTTCGTCTATATCTAAACTAACAAAAACACAAATTTTGCTGCATAGAAAACTGATTTAAAACACTAAAATACTAATTGAATAAAGACTGTACAGAAAATAAAGAAAGCTTTAAAAGTATACAAATTTGATCTTTGTAATGTTGTTTTTAGAGCATCTAAACTTGTTAAAACAGTTTGGGAATGTTATATATAATGTTGAGAGGGGTTTGGAGTAGTTAGGAATAAAAACTAGCCGTTTGGGAGGTTAAAAAGTTGTTAAGTCTGAAAAGGGAAACTAGCCGTTAGAGTCTGACTGATCAATGGCACCCTCTGCGACCATCAACGACATCGTTATTTCAAGAACAACTCGTCGTTGATGCCTTCTGGAAATCAGGGTATAACGGCACCCTGTGAGCCCACCGTTTAAAGATAAACAACCCACCGTTTTATGTCCAGAAAAACATGAAAAACATTTCAAACCAACTCTAAAACTTACCAAACTAACTCCTAACATTAATCAACACTTCAAGCAAGTTTTAAAGCATAATTCAAGGCTGATTAAAT